>OMNV01006777.1:39828-90083 GCA_900303265.1 Brotula barbata
TTCCCCCTTTTTCCCCCCCCCCCCCCCTTCTCCTCCTCCCCCACCTCCTCTCTGATGGGACCCAGATGTCCAGCTGTTCTAGGGGACCACTGAACCTTCAGCCAACCCCCCTCAGCTCATGGAAGGGTCTGTAGCCCGTTGGCTTCAGACAAGCCTCGCAATGTTCTCCCACACAGGGGAGGACCATAATCCTGTTAATAGGGGTGAAGGACACTGGGACTGAACCATAATAACAGGTTAGCATGTCGATGTTTCCTGCAGACACCTTGAAACGAGGAACAAAACAAACCAACTTATTAAAAGATTTCATTACAGACACAGCTGAGGCAGCTGGGAGGTCACAGGGTGTCACGTGGATTGGATCTAAATCCTCTGAACACTTTATTATAGCATAATTATAAAACGAATTATGAAGCTGTTGCAATGTCTGAAAGGAGAAAGCGACAATAATATTAGTATAGAACGGTGGTCTGCACATTAAATACATAAAAAACAAGATAATACACAAGCACTCTGGTTTTCCCCTATAGAATACCATGCTGTGTGAGAAAGGAGTTAGAGGAGGTGAGAAATCGTTGATGTGTGTATTTCGCTCAACATAATAATATGATTAGGTCAAATGAAGCCACTTTTCATCAATCACTGTGCTGTATCTATTTATGGTCCTGATGAGAAGTCAGCGGAACAACAAATTTGTACAAGTAATCACAAATGTTTATTTATATTTATATATATATTTATATTTATATAAATATATTTATATTCCAGATTTTTAGAAATAATCATATAATTTAAAGATAATATAAAGAAACCTTTTGGGCCGGTGTCCTTTATATTTTGACAATAAAGAGTTCTATGCTATGATGCCAAATATACATATAAACGTAGATATGTATGTTTTGCAATTTCTGCCAACACACTGCCTATAACAAAATCAAGAGTCTGATACATCGGTCAGGTTTATTTGTCTCACCATCTGGTCTGTTTCAGCCAGGCTGGTTAGCCAAGCAGGTCACACAGGAAAAACACATGAAGTCAGAACGAGAGGGAGTGAAAGGACCAGGAATGAGGCAGACATCACAGCATGACAACATACAGTGTCCCGGAGGATTGGAAGAGAAGGAGGAGAGCAGCACGGGCAGATGAGTGATGAGCAAAGCTCTGATGTATCTGAGGCTAAAGTATGCCTTCCTGTTGAAGTGAGAACTACCAGATGTCACAGTAGGAGAGGAGCAACTCCATCCACCTCCCTAAGGAGAAGGAAGCAGCGAAGGAAGAGGAACGGCTGATTATCTTAATATGAGATAGTTTCACTAAACGTTCCTGACACTGTAATCATCTTTCATATGTGATGATCGGTGCATTCCCTGATCGACGTTAATCAGTATTTTCCTACATTTCCACCTCAATGCCTCTCAGCAACTGTTAGTGAAGATGCTGCAAATTCCAGAGATTATACTGCATTCACATCATATCCTGTTCAGACTGATAACATTATCGCTATCTGAGTAGGAAGCTCATGTCAAGAGGATCATCTGTGACAGTAGTGATAGATTAATCTCTGTTGGAGATAATAGGGATTTTCTGATATCTTTCATATCTTGTTATGGTGTCAAAGTGTAGATAAACAGATAAGATAAAAGAATTTGTCAAGAATTGTAGCTTTGCTTTTGCGGTCAGTTTCGCCTGTTCCTGCAGATGAGAGTTGATCATCATGATAACAGACAGCACATCATCACTATAATGTCCTCTTTTTTTCAATATACAGCATTTTCCTGTATTTTCCAGTTCTGCTGTGAGTTCATGAATCCACCATCATACTGGCAGTTTGGAATTGAAACTACTCTCATATACTCTGCCCTGAATGATGTATGATTGTTGAATGTTGTGGCACGTTGGTTCTTTTAAGAGAGATGTCCCTATTCGTTGATTCCAAAGATAGCCGTTTACCGTTATTAAACGGCTCTCTGAAGAACATCTGCTGCACTTTTTGTTTCGTTATGCGCAGGAATGAGACAAATTAACCCCCAAACAAACCCTAAACTCCATAGTGAGACACTGACAAGGAAACGCAGAATGAAGCAAAGCAGTCAGCCTGAAGCTTTACTGAGCTGTCAGGGCTGGTTTAGATGACAATAACACACTGTGCTGCGCCTGAACTGAACTCATCCTTCAGCACCAGAAGGGCCGTTTAAAGTTCCTGATGCAAATCTAAAATGAAGCAGGATTCTGTAACTCCATGGCCTGATTGTAATCTAAAATTCATGCAGAGGTTGAGATGGATTGTTTGGATGAATTCAGCGGGGTAGAGTGAGCACAAAGGAAATCTGTTGCCGGTTTGTGCAACCTGCCAAACAGCCAGTGTCCCCAGCAAGACAAGCAGAGGGTGCAGCCATTATGAAGCAATAAAATCAAATTCTTCTTACTTAACAACATCTAACTTCTCCCCTGACAGACAGTAACTGCACAGGAAGATCCTCCAAAGTGTACACACAGCACACATTCTTGTCTGACACTCCATATCTGAGAGGACAGTATCACTCTGAGGAGCTTCAAGTGTTCATGTCAAAGTGGTGAAAACACTGTGCTGGGCCCTCTGTCTCCCCTCTGATGTCACCCACTCCAAACCCTTTGCTCCCCTACAGCTGACACTGGTTAATTACAGACTGAGACAGACAGTAGACAGACACCTTGATGGGTTACAGAGCTGCGGATCAGATAAGACAGTCTAATGGTAACATAGAGGAGCTTTGATGAAACTGAGTAGAGCCTTTTATACCCTATAGGTGCTCAGGGTGCAGGGGGAGGAAGTCACGGGGCTTGTGGATACACTTCCTGATGCATACAGGGTTCAAATGTCATGGCCAAGTTGACAAAACAGATAGTTGACGCCAGAACAAGCCCAATTATTAGACGTGAAGACGACTGAAAGGCTCTTGCTTGCAAATGAAAATAATCACTGAAGGGCATACAAATAGAAAATGCATAAGGTAAGGAATTAGGAAACTTTTCTTCCCATTGTTTTCAGCTTCAGTATAGTATGTTGATTGTTTGACATGATAGTTCTGAAATAGTGTTCATACTGGGGAAACTTCATCAGACTTGTAACATCCTCATCGTGTGTGAGGGGCTAAACGTACCTAAATAAAGGGAAGGCCGCAGTGTCCTAAGTGCACTTTGACCTGACGGTCGTCCCTACAGGTGCTTGTCAGTGAGCACTTAAGACAAAGGAGCTGCTCTGAGTGTTTCTGTGCACAGATAATGAACTTGACATGTTCCAGCATTAGAGCGTCTTCACTCACTCGATGTGTGTGACAAGTGTTTCCTGTCTGTCACAGCTCAGACACAGCTCTCCTGTACTCCTGACCATCTTTGGCAGTCTGTCCCCATGCTGTCCATTCTGCTGTTTGTCCATATATAGCATCAGCCAGGATGGTGTGGAAAGTTTTTCGACAAGAGGAACAAATTACCCAAACATTTCAAGGGTTAAATCTGATCTCTTAAATCAAGTCACACCTCACTTGGAACGCTGGATTAATGGGGGAAACGTGGACAAAATGTGGATTTTCACATGCATATTCAAATCTCTGGACACTGCTAAGTACCACAGTGTCCATGTCCATTCAACTCATTTTGAAGCTTTGTTGAGAATGTCAAGGGTCAACCCTACAAACTTGAAAACACACACACACACACAACACGAGCCTCCCATCCACCACACACTTGGTCACCTCTGGCTGGACACTGAGAGCAAACAGCCCTAATGGGCAGCTATGTGCAGTATGTCTCACTGTCTCCGTGTCACCTCGATGCCAGCCATGGCTCAAACTGGAAAACAATCAACAACGGGACAGAGCAGAGCCTCACACCGCCATACATCATGAAAAGTGTAAAAAAGAGACAGAGGAACTCACCAGATATTTCACACACGCGCTGGTAGTCCTCGCAGCAGTCTCCGGTTTTCTGACAGTAGGTATCACAGTAACACACCGTTTTTCTCTTGGTGTACTCGAAACATTCGTTATTCCGACCGGTGCAGCAGTTTGGAGTTTCTCTCTCCCTGCAACCCGCTTCTGCCTGTAGAACCATAACCCCGCAGAAAAGCGCTATATATCCACACACGAGAGGCGCAGACATCCATCCATGCGCTCCCATGGCGTAGAGCTCTTTGGATCTGTGCGCTCCAAACTCTCTGACACGCTCTCTCTCTGACACTGATATCCTCACTCCTGGTGGCTCTTAAGGGTGGATGATGAAAAGGCTCAGTGGTTTTGTTGTCTATCTACACTCCGAGAGTAACATAGTGACGGAGGAAAATAAGAAATCTCTCGTGTGCCCAGACACCAACACGAACCACTGATGCGTAAAAGTGGAGTCTGAGTGTGTGCGCTCTGATTCTCCTCTGTTCAAATATCGGACACCGCCCCGGAGCACGCTCTCTCTCTCTCTCTCTCTCTCTCTCTCTCTCCCTCTCTTCTCTCCCTCCCTCTCCCCCTCTCGCTCGCTCTCTTGCGCAATGTGCTAATATTTTATGGCTCTAATGTGCGTGTCTATTATTCTGGCAACACTAAACGTTTACGCACAAAAACAGTGACAATATGTTCACAATAACGACTTTTATGACTCTTTCACATTTTTATCCAAGTTCTAACCAAGTAATCCAAAACACTCTCTTTAGAGAGACTGGAATGTCGGTAAGGGAAAATACACTCCAACTGGAATGTTGGGGTGTATTTGTGTGCGTTACGGTCAAACAATTTGGAACGGTTTATCTACAAATCTAAAGATCAAATTCAGCACCACGGACAGCGGTGCGATCTCTTTATATTTCATCAGAAAACAAAAACGGTTCGAGATGGAAAAAACTCAAACGGGTCCATAGGTCCTCGGGTGGTTTTAGTAAACAACAAATTTAAAAGAATGAACAGCATTCACCGTACCGAGGCTGAGACAGACCGGAGAACAATAACATTACTTTCACTTCACTGCTCCTCAATGATTGGTGGCTCTGTGGGAGAAGCTGAACAATGGGGGATACAGTAAAAGACTATCAAACATTTTCAGATCCTCTGCTAGCAAAGGATGAGAAACATAGCAGGAGTCAGGGATGGGAAGGATCTCTGATCGTTGTATTTTTGTTTGTTCCACGTGTCATTTGAGTTCTGTATTTTTGCCTTTTTAAGATTCTTAAAATGCTTTTTCTAGCTCATCCTAACAACTTCTCACAAAATGTATAGAATCTTGAATAGTTCATGTAGTGACGCTCAAGGATTGGAAAAAAATACCTAATATGTATTTTGATATAAAACACCCCTGTTGTGAATGCATCAAAATAAACCACTTAAATTTGTGCTGTATCAGCAAACCATTCCTCTTTCAATGTGTGGCACTACAAGCAATATTACACTTGAGGAGTAACAGCAGTGACAGAGCAGAGGGTCAGAGGGAGCGACAGGTGCAGGTTTGAGTCCGGGCAGGACTATAGCAGATACTGTATATGGAGAGATGAAGAGGCTGGAGAACATCCTTGAGTTAGTCAGGCAGTTGATGAAAACAAGACCCTTTTTGCCATTTTGGGACCAATCAACAGGCGGAGTGATGATGTATGACAGGGGAGGGTTTGGGCGGCTACATTTTAAAGACGACCTTCTTTCATAAAACACTAGAGTTAGGTCATAATGAGAGGGAAGGCCACTGCGCAAATGTATGTGTGAGGCGAGAGGCACAGAGAAATCTAAGACAACTTTAACTGGTATTTACAATACCAGTAAGTTTACATTCATATGTATGAATATTATACTTTATTACAGCCAAAATGGCCAAAACAATACGCTGGCTCGCCCTCAAGTTTAGTTCATCAGAGAACAACACATTCCTTTTCTCAACAGTGTGTGTGTGTGTGTGTGTGTGTGTGTGTGTGTATAAGAGAGTGAGATGGGCAGTTGAATCACCCTTCATGAGCATCAGCCAAGACTGGAACAATGAGTTCCCTGTCTGTAGTCCTCCCCTACCTGCCCCCCATGGTTTTGTCCCGATGTGATCTGTTGTAACCAAAAGGGCAGAACAACAGAGGAGTGAGGGAGGGAGGATAAGAACAACAAGCAGTCAGCCGCTTTCAAGTTTTCATTTAATGAGTCTTACAACAGAAATACTCCACAGTAAGGACGGACAAAAGAGAGGAGCGAGTTGCTTTGTCATGAAGACCCACAGTGTATCTTTATCTCCCTCATTCTAACACACACACAGACACACACACATACACACAACATTTGGAATTAATCAACTATTTGTTACTAGAGGATCTTGTATTATATCAACAAACAATTTTTTGATTGCACCGCCACATTATTAATAACACAGATTGACACATTAATGATGAAGGTACAAAGACGAGCAGATCATCTAACAATCAACACCACTGGACCATGGAAATCCCAAATGAATAGAATAAAAGAGTTTGATTAAATTATCTGGCAGTGGTTAACAAAAAAGGCACATGTGAGGCAATGCCAAACGAATAAAGTCTGTAAAAAACATGGCACTGAAACTCCAAATGAGTAGGATGAGGAGATAAACAGAAGCTTCTGATTTGAATGGAACATGAACAGAAGGCTGGATCGCTCTGGCTCTGGTTCAAAACGCGGCCAATTAACACGGGAGACACAAAAATACACAGGCGAGAATTTAGTGTCAGGCTGCCGGCCGAGATAGCAGCACTGGTCGACTGCAGTGCTTCCACTGAACGGTAAAAAGAGGTCAGAGGTTATGTTGCGTTTATGACCCATCATCATCGGGTCATTTCAGCTCACAGTGAAAAAGTGATTTTCATTCAACTTTAAAATGACTTCACACCTAGACCTTATCTATAAAATAACATAAACTCTCTCTTTCTACCATCAAAATACTCGTTCTCTTAATACGTTTATCATGTCAACATGTTGGTAGTATATAATTTTCTCTGCTTTCTTCATAAGGGCTGCATGTTATCGACACACTTATTACACTTTTGGCACAAGTTTAAAATATATTATACTTTACAATCAAACAATCAGGTTAGTATTAAACTTAAGTATAATATACACTGTATAAAAATAATTAGAACATTGTAAATGTAAAAATTATTCTATTAGAGGCTTTGGAATGGAAATGATTGCTGTTAATATGACTGTAAACTGATGCACTCGGACTCCCCTGGCTTTAAAATCATGGATTATGAAAAACAGGAGGAGACGGAGAGCAACACTAATTAAAAAAAAAAAAATCTACTGTGACACCCGCACGGTGCAGTAAACATCAGTAAAACAGCTGCAAATGACTTAGAATAATCATGTTCTTCACCTTAGGGGGGATTTTAGAATATTCATCGAGAACTGAGTTTATAATCCTTAATTCATGATATTAAATTAATAACAATAAACCGAATGCATGCATTGTCATAGACCAGAAACTGAGCCTTTTCTCTTGCTACAGTATATCAAGATTTACATTCGTGACATCAAACTAATCTATGTTCAGCTAAGGTTTTCTCTTAGCGGAGGAATCTAGTAAACTTAATCTGTGTGTGAAGCAGGAAGTCAGCTTGTCCGATGATCCAGCAGCTCAGTCCGTTTTCCAAACCATGTTCAGAACTTTCACCACCTCCTCATAGATGATGAAGACTATGGCCACATCCAGACACACGCGGCCCAGCCGTGGAACTGTTCCTTTATAGAAACTAGAGAGAGGGCGAGATATTACCCCAACAAAATAATTTACATGATATGTATTTTACACCATCTTTCAGCATTTTCCTTAAAAATGTTCAGCAATGTAGGTGAAAAGTAGATCCGGTCAGTGGAAGTGTACTCACGCTGCCACGCCTTCATGTCTCAGGATTTTAACAGCACAGTCCAGTGTGCTTTTATATTTATGTGCCTCCAGACCCTTGGAAGATGAAAACATAATGTTATTAACAGTCACTGCCAGTAGATGGCAGCATTTTCACATATAAGACGCTAGCAGACAATGCAAAACCGTGAACCTGTGCTTTTAAACTGCCATCATATTATGTTTTTTCTTTTAGTTAAGCCATCACATTATGGTCTGTACCTGCATCCTTGTCTTGACGACGTCCAGAGGAGTGTTTCCAAACACACTGGCTGCTCCAGCAATGACTCCAAAGAGCCCCGTCAATAGAGGATTCATAGCTTTATTGGGGTTATCACCTAGAGGAAGAGACGACATAATAGTGTAAACAAACCACTGCACATTGATTAAGCAAACAGGAAAATAATACAACAAAATATACATACATACATAATGATCCTTAGTAAAATATATTTCTTCCAAAAACTTGTTTCTGTATCTACTGTATGACTCCTTGAAACCAATTTTGCCCAAAAGTCTGTGTTCACAGTCATTTCAAGAGGCTGTTCACAAATAGCAAAATGGAAAATAGTTCATTGAATTTAAATCTAAAACCAGACAATTGCTACAAATTACTACAATTTTTATTATTTTTTATCAAATTAAAATAAATTAAATTAAATTAAATTGTGAATGTTCGCTATATCGGCATATCAGGCTGTACGTCAGCATTTCGGTCACTAGAGGGTGCTGTTACACTAGGCTTTGGTTTGGTGCCCTAAAAAATGTGAGTTCATTTACGGTAATGGATTATTCAACAATTATGCGCAAGCCAAACTTAAAAAACACAAAAGCAACTCATTCTCCCCTTTACATTGGTGTGCAAATGTAAAATAAAGAATCCCATGCACAGTGAAACACTCAAGTCCTCTGACCTTTGTACCAGTTCTTAAGAGAAGTCATTACAAAGAAGCGTATGGCTTGGTTGGATCCTTGTTTGAGGACGGTTGCAGTGAGACCCTGGTATGTTCCCCTCAAGCCTGCTCAGGCAGCAAGAGATAGAAATAATCATCGTTACTGCTCCATCATAAACAGTATGGAAACATTCCATTTAAATCTTATGAACAATCCATCTCAGGTTAGCTGCTCTTACCTTGTGCCCTGATGATCTCTCTGATGCCATGGTAGAATCCTTTGTATTTGGGGTTGGCTGATGTTTGGTCATGAATAAATTTAACCTTGAAAAAAATCAATCAATAGATAAAAAATGAAAAGGAAAGAAGCCCAAAAGAGAGCTGTGTCTAGTTGTTACCTTGATGGTTTCCATGGGACAGACAATCACCACAGCCTCCATCACTCCAGCTCCGAGCCCACACAACAGGCCTCTGCTGCTGTCCAGCCGACCAGTCTCATCCCTTGCATAGTTACTTAGGAACTCAAAGACCCCAAATCTGAAGGTGAGGAGAAAAACCGAGGAATTGTGGGAAAAGTTAACAATGTTACAGTGATGTTTGTGATGACAGCAAATGAAACAAACTGTATCATTTGTGTAGTTGGTTTTGGAGCTCAAATCGACTCAAACCATCGTCAGTGTGATGCCTGAGCGACTGAGAGATAATTCCACTGTCCCTCATCACCAGAAATCAGGCATCAGGTGACGGCGCGGAGCCATTTTCCTCTCCGTGACTCAGTGAGCACGGATGGAAGCAGAACAGATTCACCTCAAGGCAAGAAACTTCATTCTCACTCAGATTTTTAGATGAGACAGTCAAACTGCTGAAAGGGCAGAATACGCTGTAACGTTTTCTTTTTGTTGTCCTGCATGCATCCTCATGAAAGATGCACATAATAAAGTGACTAAATGAGCTGCCAGCAACAGCTGCCATGGACGCCAGCAGACAGATAAAGATGAGTGGGGGTGTGGTTTACGTGAAATCAGAAAACGGTGTCCCCGCGAGTCGTTTACAAGTAAGGTTATTTATAGACACAGTTGAATTGTGGGCCAGGCGGGACGTTGCACGGTACATTTAGCTAAAAGGGGTGGAGGAGGACAGAGATGTGAAGATGAAGAATACTTGGTTGCACTGTGTGTCTGACTGAGCTGCCCAACTTTCATCTTCCCTTCATTAACATCAAGCATTGGATATTCTTTACTTTTATTTACTTTATATTAGTTACACACGGAGATACCAGAGCAATTCATTAAAAGCTGCTGGCGAGAAAAATGCTGCTCCTCTGCCAATTCGACTCTTCTCATTTTTTTACTTTATACAATATGAATGTATGACACATCCAGTTTGGGCCGACATCCACACACTGCATGAGTCATTGAAGAGGCTAGAGCGCTGGCCAATCTTCATTAGTGCATAAGGAGGAGGTGAAGGAGACACGAGAAGGTGAGGGGAAGAGGACGGAGGAAAGAAATAAAAGAGCCTGCAGAGAGTGAGATGTGGATAAGAAGGAGACATGGAGGAAAGGTCAATGTGTCTCTACTCTGTCCCTCTCCTTCCTCTTTGACGATCCATTGTAGACAGCGTGGTGCATGATGGTGCACAGGCAATCAGTTAATGGGACGAGAGGGGGAGAGTGCTTGCTGAGAGGAGGTGGGTAAGAGAAGAGCACAGAAGGGACGGTAAGGGGGAGGGGAAGTAAGACAGAGGCAGGAAGAACCGAACGGATCGAAAAAATGGGAAAGTGGCGGTCGATGGACAAGTGCCAAGATATTCTCCGTCAATCACCGCTGTCCACCCATTTCAGTGTTCACCTCATCTTTACATCGCTCCATCATTTTTGAATCATTCTGCTTAGTGAACATGTAAAGAAACAGGGGTATGGCCAGCACATAAACGTCTCACATACACACATTATACATAAAAGTACACACACACACAATGACAGAATACTGACAAAAGTATACCCTCGGTAACCCTTTTGAGACCCTGCCTGAGTTTGAGTGGCATCTTTGCTCCGCTTGGCTGAGCCTGTCTATCCACTATACAGACAGACTGTACCCTCCAGCGTGCACGCACACACACACACACACACGCTCAGGCAGGGAGGCAAGCCCCCGACTGCCACATAATTTTGTTTGTGAAATGTTTGTGTATTAGAGAGAGACAGAGAGAGAGAGGTAGGGAGAGAGAGAGAGAGAGAGTGAGAGAGAGCAGGCTATACACACTTGTCTGGAGAAAAATGTCATTGCTGTAAGAATAACATAATTATACAGGAGGCCAGTGTGGCATTTATGACTTGCATTATGGGTAATGGACCAGAATAACTGGGGTTTGTGAGCTAGTGGTTCATTATTTTATGTTCTTTTTATTGCTCACTAATACAGATTATTATACATCCAGTTAAATACCATATATTTTACACATAACGACTATATTACAGTAGCTGAAATAATATTAACAAAACACTAACGCCAATGAAAAAATTATGATAAAAGTAGTATGAAATGTATGAATGCATATACATGTATGTATATATGTATATGTATTTACTGTATATAATATATATACATGTGGTTATGTGTTTTTAACATAAATATGTGTGTGTGTGTGTGTAACAGGATCTTAAGCGAAGATTGAAAAATATCAGTGTGAGGTAGTTTTGCAGACAATTAACAAACAGCAGCAGCAGTTTGATGAAGTTGATTGACAGGTAGAAGCTTTCACAGGGCTCAAAATCTGTCTGAAACCAGGCTGACAAAACAGAGTGTTCAAGTAGGTTTTACACGACTGATTTCCCCCTTGACTGCATTTGAATATTTACTTGAATATTTCCATGTTTTCTGTCCCCCCGACTAAGATATTTCACATACCTGACTGCTGACTTGGGTATGGAGCCGTAGAGCAGTGAGCTGAGTCCCCTGTAGAGTCCACGGACACCGTGACCCTGAACCGTCTGTTTCACACAGTCACCTGGAGAATGACACACGCGTATACAAAAACTTACTGTCAATCACAAATAATAATACATTATTACACAAAACTGGTGTAAGTGTGTGTCATTGGTATAAACCCTCTACTGTGTGTATGGTGTAGCTGCTTTATATGTATCTATATTATGTCTGTTTAATTTATGTGAGATATTTATATTTTCTTTCAGTGTGTTTGTAGTGCTTTAAATTCATATTTGTTGGTATTTATTTTAAGTAAGAGTGATACATGTTCTATTATTTCAGGTCCATGTAACGTTGTCTTCGTGTAGGAGAGGAGCTGGTATTTGAGTTATTCATGTGAAAGATGGCGGCGCAGTACATTGCAGTTATCGACCCATCCCGCGGTAACATTTATCATCCCCATTTTATTCAGGCTGATAGTTCCAGTGCAGATCCATCCTGCCTCATTAGTGCATTCAAACCTGTTAAATGTTCTCTTACAGAGATGAGGCACTCTGGCCACGCCTCACTTGATGATGTCAAAGCAGAACTCCAACCATGTTCCCATTGTCATTACTCTCCACCGCGTGTCAGTAGACGGATAAACACTATATATACTATATATACACTCGTTTTAGTGTTGACTGCCATCCCTCCTGCTCTGCTGCCCCTCATGTTATTCAGAAACTGTCCCTGACTACTATGTTTCTATGGAAACAAAAAGCTCAAAGGGGACCGTGTTGACTACGTTTCATACATGTTCTTACATGCCACATTCTATATTTGTGCAATGTGATGAATTCACACTCATTTCCTATGCTTCCTATCATCATTTTTTTCAAAGGAATAGGGTGGTAAGTGCAGCGGTGGATTTCTTCACAGTGTGATTTAGTGTTGAATTTTAGTTAAATGGTGGACTACACAAAATATTCTCCAAGAAATTCAATATTCACCAAACTCCACCCAAACTTGTATTTATTGACATTCAACTCTGAATTTTGAAGACCTTGACTGAGGAGGAAAAGCAACAGCTGTTTGGAGTGCTCATTAGGACCGTCTCTGCTCCTCAGAGCTCCAGCCAACGGAAACAAATCCTGTATGTGTGCGAGTGTTGATGCAGGCATGTTGGTGTGTATGTGTACGCATTGGTCTGTTCACAGTCATATAAACAAGCACGGTGACAGCCTGCCAGGGTTGGTAATGCAATTGGGGATGATGGGTAAAATTGATAATGAGCTCCTAAGAGAGGCCAAAAGATGGGCTGAAGAAGAACATAAACAAACTTACGGGGATGGATGGATAGACAGATGGATGGATAGATAAATGATAGATGATGGATGGATAGATGGATAGATGATAGACAGATGGATGGACAGATAGATGATAGATGATGGATGGACAGATGGATGGATAGATAGATGATGATGGATAGATGGATAGATGATAGACAGATGGATGGATGGATGCATGGATGGATGGATGGATAGATGGATGGATGGTTGATGGATGAATAGATTGATAGATGAAAGATGGATAAATGATAGACAGATAGATGGATAAATGATAGATAGATAGATAGATAGATAGATAGATAGATAGATAGATAGATAGATAGATAGATAGATAGATAGATAGATAGATAGATAGATAGATAGATCGGCCTAACACTCACCTATTCCTCTGTATTTGGGTGGGTTGGCCTTCTCATCCAGCTGTAACTGGGTCTTGACATACTCCGTGGGGAATGTAATGCAGATTTCTATGCCACCTGCAATTCCACCTGCACACAACATGGATAATCAGACCATATGTTTCCTCATATGAAGAACACTTAGAAAAGCTATAAATAAAAGTACAACAAATCTTAAAGCTTGGCCTGGAAGGCAAACTGAAAGTGTTTCTCCCAGCATTGTTCATGTTGCATGGTCTAAACTAAGCACGCCGAATCCAGGCTGCATCAGTACCACATCTCCATCTGAATTACGGAGAGCGGCCATTACGTCCTGGATCATTACAGTGACTCGACAAATGGCTTTCCCTCCATAAACATTAAAAGCTCTGCCGAGGGAGGAGGAGAAGCGAGCCGAGTGGGAATGAATCAACTGCGGAGACAGAGCGCACAGTGACGGTGCTGTCTGAGGAAGGGACAGCCAGACAAAACATGGCCACGAGAAGATAAAGCTCGTTTGTACAGAAATGGACGGAACGAAAGCAAGAAAAACAGTCAATGGATGAGCGTCACACACAGTTACGCTCAGTGAGCCGAGTCGATGAGGACAAGTGTCCAAGCCAAGGCTAACACACAATACAGATGAGTCATGAGGGAAGGGGGAGGGGGGTAGAGCAGGGTGACATTAATTAAATTATCCACAGTGCCTACAGGGAGGGGCTCCATTACCCAGGCCAAGACCCTCCATTAACTCAATCACACACACACACACACACACACATACAGGGACACAAACAAACCTGCAGCTCAGTGATGCTTTGTGCTGAGCGCAGCTGATGAATGGGAGTCTAACTATAAATACAATACAAACACGCTCCTCTGTCTCACACGCAAGATAAAGAACCTTTCAGGTATGTCCTGCTCTGGACCTCCACGAGTGATTTAAACGTTGACCTGAAATTCATGAGTATTTACTACGATTTACTGAAGCGCAGACACAAAGGTTTATTTTAACTTCAGACTTCCCCATGCGCTCCGTCTTTAAGTCTATTATCCGGTTCTGAAATCATACGTTTTGAGGAGAGACGATGGCCCAGCATCATGGTACTTACACTTCCTGTTTAAAGCGATAGGGCACCGCTGCTGTAGAATATTTTGTCTTGAATCAGGGTTGACATGTATCTCTTTCACTACATTCACTAAGGACTCAGAGCAGCATTTGTTCAATCATCAAAATTATTATTATCAAATCATACAATTACAAATTGAACGATTTCACGCCTAAATTTGTAAATTCCATCCTTTCTCTGAGGCAGCCAGGCCTGAATCCCCAAATTCACGCAATTACAAACAATTTCATACTTTATGTGATCACCAGGTAAGTCAATCTAATCCCTGTAATCCTAGTGAAGTATTAAATTGTAAAGTAAATATTGGCCAGCTGAGGCGTAATGGGGGTCACATGAGCTTTACTCCGCTCCATTAGAGCCTGATGTGAGCTCTGTGGGTCAGTGTGTCTTAGGGTAGAGCTACTCACAATAAACCCCATTCATCTTGTTAGCAAGGTCAATGCTGCACGTAGAGTCAAACCAGCAGCCACTAAGAGACGGCCACTTGGCCACAAACACAGGACGCAGGATCAATCCTTATCAAACACGAGCACTGGAGGAGGAAAAGCAGCTTGTTTGTCTTCTAGGCCATTTTGTAGCTTACATACACACACACACACACACAGTCACTGTCACTTCAGGACAGACAACGCAGGCACATCTTTAAAGATGACTCCAATACAGGCTGCCAAACGTGGAGAGATACAGGAGCAAAATGGCCATTAATCTTTATCTCCACAACCCCGCTCTGCTCTCCTGTTCTGGATTTTTCATCCTTCCTTCCACTCCCATCAACCCCAAACACTCATCTCCACAACGTGTCACAAAATCAATGCGTCACAGTGATCTTTGACTATTACTGCTACACAAAACAAACTGAAATGGAATTGGATTGATATCAATTTGAGCCAATGAGGGAACGGCAGTAAGGGCCTGTAAATACTTCTCTCTAAAAATGTTCACAGTAAACCAGCAGATTTGTCAAATCATAGTAGACAGACTGACTACGCTAATGTACTGTGTGAACGAACGCCTTTCTCCCACACTTACTGTTCGCCATATTGGGCCGGATGAAGGAGATTTATAGTTTAATCAACACGCCTCAGACTTCACAGCTGGGCCCCGGCTCTCATTGCTGCCACTGAGGTGTGTTTGTGCCCAATCAGACACGCGTCCTTAAATGCAAAGCTACACTTTCTGTAGTCCAGGGAGGCTGTGAGGAAGCCAGGTGAGCAGCAGACAGCCAGATAAGACCGTTTTTGAAATTCTGCTTCAGTGACTATAATGAGCATCAGGGAGATCTGCTCTACTGAAAAAAATCCTTTTGACAACCCGGCAGCAAAAAAGCCAGAAAGCAGCCTGAATTTCAGCCTCATTATCTTTAAATTAGCAACACTGTCTAGTGACGCAAAAGGCACACACACCAACCTGCTGCAGTTTTGCCACATCATTTATCAATTATTTATCATGATTTTTTCTTTATTGAAGATATTTTCTTGCAGCCAGAGCATTTTCTCTTGAGGCACGGGAATACGTGTTATTATATCTCCAGTCCCAGCTGAAAACACCGCCGGAGGACGTGTGGACTTCAAACATGAGGCAGCCTATTAATGGAGCCCTAATATTTCATGAAAAAGATGAAAAGACTTATTCCTCTAACGTCTGGCCTTTTAAACGCCTCTCCCCATTCCTACACTGATGTCTAATTACGGAGAGGAATGTTAAATTTTACACAGGAACTGGTTTGACTGTTAAAACCGTGAAGTGCAAACAGTGCATGTATGCACATGAAGAGGACCATCATCAACTGGTCGGACCTGAATGACGGCATATCTTACATCATTGTTGCAACATATGGCCCCTTGCTTTCTTTTGCAAATTTTTGTCTATCCTTGCAGTATGCGTCCAATTTCTGCAACGGACTGTCTATCAGATCCATTTCGAGGGATAAGAAACTCATTGCATGCCATCATTTTTAGATTTCTTACAGTTTGTTCAAGTCTGCTTTAATACACTGGTGAATATACAGTCTTCATTTTATTTGTTATTATTAATTCCAATTATAATCCAATTGTCAAACGATGCTGTCTTCACCAGTGAATATACCAATAATAGCTGTAAAGGTGATGGATACATTAACCAATTCTTAAGACACGTCTAAGCTACGATAGTGAATTGAACCTAAAACAACAACTACTCTGAGGCAACATGTGCAAAGAGAGATGTCTGAGTGGTTCTCAAACTGTTGTACAGGTACCATGAGTGGCTCTTAGTACATGAGGTCGTGTGCAGGTCATTTGTTGAAATTTACCATTGAATTTTTGTAGCTCTTAAACCATCGTGTTGTTTTAATGTTTATTGTTTTTTTAGGGTAAGAACTTGATATTGGTTAACAGACGTGGTTTCCAGTGATTTTTTTTTCTCAGAGTTGGTTAATTGTTGGTGGTTCATGGTACAAACAGTTTCAAGAGGCTGATCGTGACGAATACCCTGATTTTAAAAAATCTTGTTTGTATGTACCAGTATGGATTACATCAACATTTTATTCAGCAAAGTGTCCCAGTGGGAGTGAACGGAGGGTTAAACCAAGGAGTGGAGTATTGTGATTTCTTATCTCAACTCTCTCTGAGCAATATAACAGAAGAATGTGTGTGCTAGCGTGCGTGCATGCGTGCGTGCATGTGTGTGCCGCGAGGAAACGGAGTACGCGAACACTTTGACGAGCCCTCTGAGCCTGAGAGGAGACAACCACTCAGAAAAGCTAACTGACCGCCTGAGGCCGAGAGAGAAAGGAAAGGAAAAGAGAACAGCAAAAATAAACCATCAAAGAAATGAAGATCTCACTCAGCTGTCCTGTATGACATGGTTATTTTCAGTTACATTATTGAAAGCCACAACATTGTGGGAACTCAGCACATACAAGACCAGAAACCAAGACCAGAGACCCATTTAGACTCCAACCCCAAGGCCTCTCACACTGATAAGACTGTCCCTCTCTCCCTTCTCTGTCTCAGCCTCAGTCATAACCAGCAGCCATTGAGCATTCCTATATACCTAAAAGCTTTGGAAATATGTTATATGTACCAACACACACACACACACACCATAGCCCTACCACTATCTTTGTGGGCTCCATAATGCCTTGACAATTCTGGCTTTGTCTACACAGAGCCTTCAGGCCTGTAAGAGTGTCTCTATGTCTCTCTCTCTCTCTCTCTCTCTCTCTATCTCTCATAAATCTAAAGTTGCATCAATGTTTCGGAGCACAGCAGGAAGGGTCAGTAGGAGCGTCAGTAGTGCAGCATTTTGTGTGGGGGATTTTGCATTCTGATGAAGTTAACCATCATCTGTTGTTTTTGATGGATAATATCTCAGGACTGACACATAAAGACAGATTATCTATTGTTGAATCATCTAAGGAGCTCTCTGGGGATGCGCTGACATCCGAACACACACACACACAGATTCATTTCTAAACCCATGGCATGTTGCAATACATCAATACTTGTTTGACAGCGGGGCAGGGAGGAGTCACGATGCCTGACTTTGAAATCATGCTGCTGTTGCAAAACTGGACAGACCGGCTAAGCGAGGCCAGTAGAGGGCCGGATCAGTCAATCAGGCCACGGGAATGACGGGGGGGAGGGAAAGGTCCCCCTCGCAGTCCAATTTCTATTTCTCAGCAGCTAAAAAGATGACATGATTCAGGAAGGAACTGTCCAAAACACTTTGATCCATTTGGTTTTCATTTTTTCAATCAGTCACACTGAGAACAGCAGCACCGTCTGATCATGTGTGTGTGGCACAGTATGAGCTAAAAAACACACACGTGTACGGCACAGCTGATCTAATGAAGAGATGGCACTGGTGGCTGTAATTATTTAAAAATTTTGCATATGGACTATTACAAATTGTGAAATGAGTATTTAGGTGATTAAGGAACTCAGGAAGACGGTGTTATAGGTGAACTCTTATTGGGGCTCGGTGATGTCAAAAACCTGTACTCACCTGATTTGATACATGCAACACATTTGAGCAGACAACCGTGGCACTGACCGCAGGTAAACTGTTGATTTGTAAAATCCAATCAAATGGATTTGATCCAGATCAAACATCCGGCACGTGTTGTGAAATCAGCAGAGTGTTAGCCATCTGCCAGCATTCAGTCCTATTACAGGAGCCCCTCTGACAGCCTCTTCATCACGTGGAGCTGCCGTGGCCTCATCAGCTAGGAAGGGGCTCCATTTTTTGGCAAAAAGGGGGATTCAATTTGTACTTTCTGGTCCCGCGGAGAGACTCCATGACTGAATATCAAACATTTCCTATTGACAGCACAGCTTCACCGATGCTAAGATTAGCTCGCTTCTTTCCATCTGTCAAATTATTAATGTGAGGTTTAGGAGGAGTGAACGCCTGACAGCCAATGGTGAAACAAATCTTTGGGTGTGGTTTTTGACATTTATTAACTGATTAATCAATAACTAAATAACCAATTGTGAACATAACCATTAGTAACAGTCCTATAATGAAGCAGTGTAATTTCAGTTGGGTAATTATTTCACGAGCAGCTGCCAAAGTGTCAGACTAAGAAAATGGCGTGGATCTATCATGGAGGACGATAAACGGGTGTTTCTCACCCTCATCCATTCTGTACTCCTCCTGGGCAGAAACCGTGTGGAGATGACTGCAGCATCCATCACTCCACTCTCCTTACTTTATCTAAAGTGCACTGAATGTCATCTTTAGGTTAGAATGATAAAATCAGATAAATGCCATGCAAACAGAAGATGTTTGAGTCACACCAACATCTGAAGGCCATTACATTTTTGTAGCATTTTTCCAGGGTCCAGATGTTTGAAGTGGTTGGATGGTGGAAATTCTTATAACCACGATTACTCTGCAATTAAACTGCTTTCATTATTCATATATGAGTACCAGCTTCATTCCTCTGTTTAGAAACAGAGAGTGGAGCTCTCTTCATGTCAAACTCCACTTATATTTGGTTCTCAGTTTCAGAGGCTTAAAAACGAAAGAAAAAAACCCCAATGACTGCTGTCAAATACCAGTAATCACTGAGTGCTGTGGCAACATTGTTATTATAATGTACTGAATCTTACGCGAGCTACAGAGCAACCAGAAAATAGAATATCATTTGTTCAGAGTAACAATTTGACATTCCTGTGCGTCTGCAGCGCGCAACGACATTTGAACGCCACAAACACCTGTCCGGAAGAACTGAACGGTACAGTTACGATGAATGGACGTGCAAATATGGACCACGTCGTGTTTTTCTTGCATATTGCTGTACACATTTAAACTTTTTGCATTCTGTGCTCTTTCTGGTATTTATTTTTAATGTTAATGAGACGGCCGGTTCGTTCGTGCGCACCAAAAACGCACAAGGAATCAATCAGAAACGATTAAACTTCCCACTACATGCTCCGTGACATTTCCACAAACTCTACAAATAATGAAGCCAAAATAAAACACAACTTACCAGCCAGAATCGCTTTTCCTGGGTGAGTTAATTTCGCTTTCCCCGCCGGCGCGGCTGCAGCCAGACACCGAGGTCTTGGAAAGGGACTGACAAATGTTTGTTTTCCTTGCATGGTTTCTGCACAACAAAAAAATTGTACCGAAACCTACAAAGAATCTTCTGTTCCGAGTGCGAAGTCCCTAATTTTCTTTTGCCAAGTCTCACGGAAGCGCGCAACACATGGAGGGGCGCCGCCTGGTGCGCTTCGTTCGCTCCGGTTAGATGCCGGTGATCACTGACGCGCCGCGGAGACTCCGGCGGATCCCCGTCTCAGCGGTGGGTGGACACTAACTGGACCTGTCAAGGAAGTTGGGATCTCCTATCTGTAATTTGTGACCATAGTGACCAAATCAGACGAGAGCAGGACGTAACAGAAACCCGGAAGCCAGGGGCGGATAAACAGTTGTCTCTGTTAACTGCTCATGCAAACGGGGAAATGTCCCCTTAGAGCGTGTTGACGTGGACAACAAACCTATTTGCCGTTAGCGTGTAAATGTTGAACGGTGAGCTCGTTTGGGTGCAGGGAGGAAGGAGGCTGCCAATTTTATCCACAACAGGAGGGCGGGGCGCAGACTCTCCTCTTACAGTCTTATTACCATGTGAAAGCACCTCAGCCAGCAAGAATCAAAAAGGGATTTCACTCTTATTAAATTCTTCCACTAAAGACCTGTGAGCAGCATTATTTCCAGCCACGCCCTCCCTGGAGAAAGATTACAGGCTCACACAGAAACAGCATCATTAAGGCCAGAATGTCAGTGTGTTGGCATGGCTGACAACAAGGCTCTTCAGGGAGAAAGGACAAATATATTAAAACAATTTAAAGTCAGCATTTAAGACAACAAGGCCTCTGGATTAGCATAAGATAAAGATAGAGGTTGCGTTGCTGTCTAAGATGAACAAATCCACGTATTTTACCAACTTGGAACCAAATTATAGACAAATATGCACAATCAAGATCAGTCAAATCCTGCAAAAACCAGGCAAAGCGTCACTGCGTGTAAACTTTATTCCTCTTTGTACGTATGGCTTGTGCAGAGAAAGAGAGAGCTCTGTGTGCAGCTAACGTCGTTGCGTTCCACAAATTCAAAGCTGACACAAGGATGGGGCAGAGGTCATAAAGGACCGTAGAACAGAAGACGCTCTTAACTGAGATTCTCACTGTCTGTTTAAACAGAAAGGAAACAATCAATCCACCAAACTGTCTCCACTGTCAGCAGCCTCGCTCCACAGTACGCCATTTATTTCCCTGCTGTTTTTCTATTTTGTCCTTTTCTTACAAAAATCATTATGCTTTTAAGACTACAACAATACACTATAGACAATACATACGGTACAGTATTCCGTAATATCTGACTTCTTTGATTAGTTAGGTATTTCAATATATCTTAAATTATACACAGCTTTCAGTACAATAATGATCATTTTTAAACCACCGGCACCAGGATGTGAGCATGTCAGCTATGTTCCTCTGTCATTTGATCTCCTCAGTCTGTTTCGCCGTTGGAGCGTCATCACCATGTCTGTTAGTCGGGTGAGAAAGTTTCATTGTACATCACTTCGTTCTTTTTTTTTGTTTTTTTTTGACACAACATTAGTAACACTTGATATACTTTTGTGTAAGATGAAAATTGTGCTCCTGGTCGTAGCATTATAATTTGGCAGCACATGCACAGACAACAGCACATAGCATTTTATTTAATTTCACCTTCTCTTCTCATGTCCTTATGTCAAAGTCGTCCTGAAAGACTTTGACCCAAAGATTCATTTGTCAACATGAACTGCTCTGAGCCAGGAAATGCAGCTGTGAGGGAGAGGCATACTGACATCTCAACCAGGGTCTCTTGATTTGGTGACGTACGGTATTCCTCAAAGTCTTTAGAGGCTACAAACACACGCGCGCACACGCACACACACACACACAGACAGAGAGACAGTACCTCAGCAACAAGTGTTCTTAGTCCGTATACAGCGTCATGTTGTTCGAAATGCTTTGTACCCGTTGTGACAGGACAAACAAAACTATTGCACAGTAACAATTTGTTCTAATCAGAGCATGAGACACACTGTAAATAAAAATGAACAAATGAACCCATTTCTCTCATTAAATAACGGCGCTCCCCTTGACTCCACAGCAACAAAGTCTCTTCCTCATCAGTGCTGAATCTTTAGGGAATGAACAGTAACTCAAACAAAGTAAAGGTCAGAGGTCAGAGAAGCTGTTCTACGGTTAATAAAGTGGACACGGAACAGCAACAGGACAAGTGGATACTTAGAGTGGTGTCTTGTTTCCTCTAGGAGCTCAGAGGTGATTTCATGCTGGGTAGTTCACTTTTACAGTTTGTATGTCCAGGTAGGGCATGTGGGGAGGGGTCCAACCTCCTGGACACCATCCCTCTCTTCTGAAGAGGAGAGTAAATTGGTGGAGGTGGGAGAGCGGTTTTCTATTGCGGTTTCAGTCATAACGACAGCCTGGGCGTGGTTGATGTGGCGGGTTTCAAGGATCACCGTTGTTTACAGGTTGGCTGGCCCGGACCCAGAGCAGCACAATTCAGTGTGGTTCAGGTTCAAGATGTGTGAGGGTGTGTTTGCGCAGAAGGGGAGAGCGAACCGAAGGGCAGGATGCAGGCTTACATGTTGAAGCCATAAGCGGGCTGAGCAGGGTAGCCCGGTGCCGGAGGGTAACCATAACCTGGGTACGCTGGCTGAGGAGCCACTGGAGCAGGACTACCAGTCAACATCAGCTGTTGGCCTACACACACACACACACACACACACACACAAGGGTTAAACTCAGCACAGACCTTAATATTGTATTCATAACAAACAACTACCGTTATTGCGCCGACTAGGGGCGCTAACGCTGCCGTTCACAGGAAACAGCAACTTTTAATACCAGCATGATCCACTTTTCCACTGTCCATCAAAAGCTCAGTGAAAACAATCAGTACATTCCATACAACTAAAGCTGAACACTAAAGAATTAGTAAAAGACAAATTTTGATCATTTTGAACTTAAGTTATTTTAAAAAACTGAAAGCAAAATGGTCCTTGGTTTAAACCTTTCAATGTGGAGGATGGAACATGCTGCGTTCAACACTCACAACAATTTAAAGACACTTTAAAGATGGGAGGAAAGTCGTAAGGTGGAGAGTCTCCGTTATCCTATTGGTGCTTAGTTATCAGTCAGTTTCAGCCACATTTAGCTCAGCCGCTTCTGAATGCACAACATCTGAAGTGACTTTATCTTTGGTTGACACGCTGTCAGTAAACTTACCAAACACTATCGGCTGAGGCTCTGTCACCTCCTCTTCAGTTTTCCTTTGGCTTTCTGATTCCTCCAGTTTGTCCACCTGAGGGCAACAAAGATGAGAGGATAAATTAGACATGGCGGACTTCAAGCACACAACACAACGACAGAGGGTCTGATTTTATTCTAGATAACCTACAGAAACCAGTTCCATGGGCTTCATAGGGCACGATGGGAAAATGTTGACTTTCTAAACCCCAGAATAGGTTCAAATGCTAATTAGAATGCTACTCTACATTTCCTGTAAGTGTCAACAAATGGGAAGTACAGGTACACAACAGTTAATTACTGAGTCACACTCACAAACTGATCATGAGCTGCAAAGTGTAATAAATGCTGAGAAGTTTTGTAGCTAACTCTTTGAAAAATATTGTGTTTGATGTACTTGTGCATACACCATAAACTATAATGCATCAGTTGTAAGTTTTCCTGTTTCACACTGGAAGCGTAGCGTTGCTAAAGCCTTCCACAAAGCGTCACTGCTGCGAGGTAGAGCATGTAGCTACCCGCCGCTTATTTGCCATATTCAGCAAACGGGAGAATACGAAAATAGATTCCTCGACGATTTTTTAAATTGCAGCTGCACTTCTTGGATGCTTCTCCGCAATGCAGCAGGATGCAGTGTGAATGTTGACACCTGTCCTGGGCAACGATCAGCAAAGTCAGCTGTTCCCTTGCTGTTCTACCGCGCTTTCCTGTCGTTACACTGCCAGTGTGAAAAAAGCCGAAGCTAAAGTTCTAAAGACCAAGTCCACATCTGAAATACAATACTACACACAGCGAGGTTAACTAAGAGAGGATGCCATGCAGGTTTGGTGAGAATTTTTATCACTGCTGCCAGTACTAAGTCAACTTCCAATGCAAAATTAAGGGTTAATGACATACTGAGTATTTAGAGAGGGAGAAGCTATACATGCCTATGTGCTGATGATAGATTTTATGGCCATTCAGTCTCAGTTCCATACACATGCTTCCATTCCTGGCTGTAAGCAGGCCCACTCTAAGCGTGTACACTGCAGAAGTGAAAGCGAGCTACAAAGGACAGCTCATAAATTAAGGTCATTAAGGTCATCCTTGCCAGGCATATTTGTGCTGCATGTTGGACTGTAGTGTCCATTTGCTTCTTAGTCAGTGAGCGGCGACATGAGGTATTATAATTCAACGATGAAGAAGGTTTCTGATGCAAGACACAATCGATATAAAAAATGCCTCCACCAAATTTTGATATTTATTAATGTATAATTTGTGGTATAACATTATTACCAAAGATAAGATGCTCAAACTCTTTTCAGCATTCAGTGACAAAATGAAAACTTAAATATTAGGATCAGTAAAACAAAAATGATATTTTTATGTGAACAACGGTCTATTACTATGTGTTCAATAACTCTTTGGTAAAAAGACATTAAAGTAAAAGACGTTAATCATTCTGCTGCAAGGATAGGCTGCTAACGTGGCGTCTCCGGAAAAACAAACTAAATTAACTGAAAGACCTTTTTGCAAAGACAGAAAATTAGGTGACCGTACAGCCAGTGAAGTTACAGACTGCAGGCCTGTGCTGAAAGGATAAACACATCAGACACCTCGTGTGAATCCATGTGCCATGGAGGGATGTGTAACCCAACAACATATCAGCTGATTTCACTCATCAGCAGGGTACCATCAACAAGAGATCACAAAATCAGAGTGTCGTCTCTTCATGGCACATGGTTTGAGACGTCTATTCTAGGTTTGTTAACCTGGAGTGAGCATCATGGGGGTGCATCTAACAAGTCTAGAGTGCCTTGCCCTCTTCATTCCTTTCTCCTTTTGTCTTTGGGACTCGTGATGTGGGACAAGCATCGCTGAGTGTCTTGTGTTTTATTTTATAATATAAAAGAATTTAAATTGTATTATTAATGCATCAGCACAAAGTGTCAGGGAGCAATTAAAAATATTAGATGCAGCCCCAAGAGTGAAGAGTTAGAGTTGAAGGTTATTATTATTATTATTATTATTATTAGCCCAGGACAGACCAATCCTGGTCCCGACGAACTGTATGGTGCACAGACTTTGGTTCCATCATCACAGCTTTTAAATTACTGGAGTTTCTACCAGCTCAATACCACGGCGGTCATCCTTGATACGGTGAACATAGTCAGAAGAATGTCCAGTTGATACACTAGTCAGCAAGTCTTTTTGAAATCTTTTTGAAGTTTGAAATCTCCCTGTCCATTTTTCTCAGATTTGCACATTTACCCAAGGTCTTTTCTGGTAGTTTTATATTTTAATATGGTAGTTGTTAACTCTTCTGACGTTGGAATATTTACTTCAGTGATCACAATACAGTTTATATCTTGTACTTATCTAATTTACTCCCAAATTGTCCGCTTTCTACATTAGCATATTTTTACTTTCTTGTATCAAGTTTGCATTAAAATTCTACAGATTGACAAAACTGTTTTTTTTCTTTCATGGAGTTGGTTTTGCTTGATTCCCAAAAACCTTCTGAGACTGAGTCGTCGCATAAATTCAAAATTCAAAAGTTTCAAAGGAAAATAATTTAGAAGATGATCACACCAATTCAAACGTCCATTTAAAGATGTGGTCTGCTGTTCAGAGGTGGAACAAAAGCCTGCACACACAACAGTTCTCCAGGACAAGAGCTAGTTGGGCCATACTCAGTCTACAGTCCATGCTAGGTTCCTACATCAGAAACCTAAGGGATCAGTTACAACAAAAACAGACAGAACACAGAAATAAAAAGAGGGCCAGAGACCGTCACCTTCGCTGCAAACTCATCAACCTGGAAAAGAACCCAAAGACATGACCTCACATGACCTCAGAATAAAAGGAAATTATTATGACTGTGCTTTTTCAAAGAGTTCAATATTGTGGGAAGAATACCCTAACAAACTACCAAGACTATAGAAATCCATAGCATATGGAAATCTGTGTGAAATGAAAACGTTGACCCATATAGCAATACCTCCAGACAGCAGGACTACTTCCCACCTCTTACCTGTGGGGTCAGGTTTCTAAAGGACATTAAACAATCTGAAAAATAATTTCATTCAATACAGAGTTAAATATGCAGCTTTGTCACCTTTCGTAACAACCTCTCCTAAAATAACCACTAAATGAAGTTCATTTCAAAAATACCTACACAAATTAACAATTAAACGTTGCAATTTTTTTCAAATGGAGCACAAACCTTGGTGAGGTACTCTCTCATGACCTGGATGAAATACGGCATGGCAAAGTCCATGATGTTGTGCCTCCAGGCCAGCTCCAGCACCACATCAGGGTGCAGCAGGTCATAGGAGGCGAACAGGCAGGCAGCGAAACACTCTTTCTTGCCCTCCTCCAGGAACCACTGGAGTAGAGTCTCTGCCAGCTCAGCATCCTTAGACTCTGCAGCGTACAGCATGGCATCCTGGGAAAGCCACAAACGTGCACATAATTGTAAACACGCAGAACTGAATTTTTGCAAGACATACAAGTATGAACAACAGTGCCATCTACAGGAGCATAGGGGTACTCAGCATTGGTGAGGAGCATTTACAAGGCAATTTTTTTCTCTTCTTCTCTGAAACACTGAGTCAATGTTACTTTTCTTACCTTGTAGAGTTTATCCTTCTTACAGAGTTCAACACTCTGTCTCCAGCGGTTGTTACCCTTGTACAAGTACGCAGCGATACGTCTGAACTCGATCAGTTCATGTTTCTCTAACCTCTGTGCCAGGCCAATGGTGTCAAAGTTGTCGTATGCGTCAATGGATGCTCTCAGGCCCTGCAGATGAAACAGAAAATAATCACAATTCAAGTCAATTCAAATATGCAATAACTTATCTAAACTATATATCTCAACTAAATCTATAACTAACAAAATTCATAACAATTTACGTGAACTTTAGCAACAGAGAGAGATGGAAGAGAACATCTATGATCAAACCACAGATGTAGTACTGTAAAACTGCAGGATTATTTCTTGTCAAAGATAATGGTTTGGAAGATTTATTTTTTTAATGAGGCCTTTATATTGGAAGAAACCTTAATTAATAAATTGTATGCAACAGAACACATTTTAGTTATATCAGAGTTCCTTTTTTACACGACTTCTTTCAATCAATTCATGTCAGTAGTAGAAATACAGACCTGGTAGTCTTCTTCCTCTGTCAGGAGGTTGTTGAGAGCTTCGTTGACCGCCTTGTTGTTGTGATTCTGGACAGATCTCAGGTAAGGCTTGACAAGCTTCAGCTGGTTTACCTGGTCAGGCAAGCAGAACCCATGTGATGTCAATCGTTTACAATTTCTACGAACAAGAAAAATATCTAAGGCATGAGATTGGAGATGACCTGATTACCTTGCTGAAAAAGACAACAGCACGGCTGTGGTCTAACCGAGGCGATAGAATGGTCAACAGGTCGTTCAGTAGGAGGGGCTTAAAATCCAGGTAAAATGAAATAGACTTATAGTACAGCTCTACGTTGGCAACCTGGGAGGAAAAACACATAGATGTCAGCTGTAAGATTTTAACACTTTAACACTTCAAAATTTACGTGTTAATCAAACAAATCCTTTAATGCTCGACCTTAGCGACAATGTCTTTGAAGAGCCCTTCCTTCCATGCATCTGTGGGATGTGACATCATTGTGATGACAGCGTTGTCAAACTCTTCGTATTTATCGTAAAGGAAAACCAGCTCTGCCCACAAGTGAGACTGCTCTGCTGCACGGAGTACCTGATGAGCAAAACACAATGAAGACAGGTCCATATTCAGGGTTTGGAAGCATGTTCCTGCTCAAATTCCATTAAGTGAAGCAGTGAATGAATCATTTAACTATTTTAGTGCAACTCAACGACTTGACAATTGGTACATTAGGGATAAAATATCACACGGAACTGAAGTGGAGTAATGGTTATGTCAGACTTTTAAGTCCATAAAAAGAAAATCTAAATGAATTCCTCTGCAGTGAAAGAACTCATTGTATTTATTAATAATCAGAGATCAAACCTACCTTGGGGATGTTTACTCTGGACCAGAAAAGCTCCAGGTGCTCCCTCATCTTCTGGGGTTTAAACTTTGAGTAGAGGATAGCCAGCTCGGTGAACATACCCATGTGAGCACGCTCCAGACCCAAGGCAGCCTCCAGCAGAGCAATGAGCTCCTCAAAGTACCCACGGTCCTGGTAGTAGCTGATCAGCTCCTCCAGCTCGTCTGCGTGGATCACTATGTGAAGGCCGCAGATTTGTGCCAGGCGAAATTCCTCACCATCCACACATGCAAAACACACCTGATGGTCGGAGAGGAAGAGAGGAGAATCCCCGAAGTTGAAAGGAAAAGGGTTGGTACGAGTCCCTGAGAGCGCTTATCATTGATCACATGACAAACTGGCGTTCTAATCATGATACGACAGAAGGTAGTACAGCTTGTCTTTGTGTGGTAATTACCTCCTTCCATGTCCGTGTGCTGTTGGCTTTTCTGGCGCTGTCCACAGCTGCCTGATACTCCCCTAGGTGGACTAATGTGGACGCGAGGCGCGCAAAGTTGGACACATTGTTATATAACAGCTTGGCTGCGTCGTACATCCCCTCCTCGTAACATCTATCGCCCACCTGAAAAAGGACAGGAATTATAAAACGCGCCATACATGCTGTTTACTGGGTAAAGGACATGCATGTGTTTCAGTTGAAAATCTTCTTGACACTGTGGCTCTGAAGTGTTGTCGTACCTGTTGTATGTGAGCATTGTTGGGCCCACTTACAAACTCTTCCAGCTCAGCCAGACGGTTCGTCTTGGCCAGAGCGAAGATCAGCTCCGTCTCCACGTATGACTCCCTGGCTTTCTTTCGAGCCATTTGGAGGAATTTAACCAAGTCTTCCCAATTATCTACAAAATGGAAAATGGAGCTTTAAGATCAACAAACTCAGTAACACAAGACACCATAATTAATGTAAAATTTAATTACTGTGCAAAGCAAAACCTTACTGTTCTTGCTGGCTGCATTGACCACCTCCATGTAAGCTGAGGGGTCAACAGCTTTAATATAGGAGTCGATGGCCTCCTTGACCAGGTCTCTCTGCAGCTGAGCTCTACCCAGCTGGCTCCACACCGCAGGCTCATTGCAGCGCTCAGCAAATTCATAGGCCCGATCTAAGTTCCCTATCTGCTCTATCAGTACCTAAGGAACAGAAGGGAATAGAGAGTGAGATTACATAATTCGATTTGAGCGATGAACGCCAGGAATAAAAGTCCCAGCACTAATTAGAATTGAAGACATGCAGCATGAATAACAAGTAGTATCCATGTTTATCGGCATCAGCAAACAGCTTCGAAAAATACCCGGGATGTAGCTGTTCTCCTGTCAGATTTGGTTAATCGCAAAAATAATCTGTGCAACCCTTAATGTAATTATGTCACATTGGAGAGAAATTCCCTGAAAAGGGGAGGAATTCTGAATCACCATTTGTCGGCTCTTTGCAACAGTGATCTGACATCAATTTGACATTTTCCCCAAACAACAGTCATCCAGGATGTGGACATTCACAATATAAACACTCTAGCATCCCTTCATGTAAGTGTTCCATAATTGTTCCATGGTGCAAAAATGCTTAATTTATAGAGAAATTGCCATCAATCAATCCACAGAATGTGAAGTATTAATAATAATAATAATAATAATAATAATAATAATAATAATAATAAAAAATTCTGATAATATATGTAGTATCAATGCACCTGTATCAGTAGACGATTGTTCTTACCTGTATGGCTGAGGTGTTAACATCAAACTTCTTGAAAATGGCAAAAGCCTCTTCAAAGAGTTCATTGCTGATAGCAATATTAGCAATATCTGGAGCATCATAGTTGTCAAGCCTATTAATGTATTCCATCACACGAGTTCGGTCTGCCTTGATGGCTGTCAAGATCAATAAGTTCTGAAGATTTCTAAAAAAAAATACAAACAACAGATGGATTATTTAGAAAAAAGGCAAGGATTATAGCTAAAATATTAACATGGCTGTTGAGATGAGTCATAAGCCTCCTCTACCTATGCTCACTGAAGACAGAGTTATCAAGTACAATTTTCTCCAACAGTTCAATCAGCTCATTTGGCAGGTCTGCCGTCATGAAGGCCTTGACTGTGACTGACACTTCCTCTGGATCCTGGGTCTCGGACAGAGCTGTCTGCACCACCTGGGGTTAAAAACAATCAAGATAAAACATAAATATAATAAATATTGGATCATTAAATGTGTTCACAACCTTGATCACTTCAATCACTTGAGAGAGGAGCTGCAGAAAAAGCTGACCTGGTCGATGAGTTGTCTTCTGTAGGGGTTGTTTTCCTCCAACACGTTGGCCCATAATTCTGGATCTTTCCGTCGTACCAGATATCGGGCTTCACTCTTGAATAAGGAGTTCTCATTGCACACCTAGTGCATCAGAAAAAAAACATTTATTGTGATGCCAGGTGTTTATAGTAGAAATAGAATGATTATCATCTAAATGCTGTATAATATTAAAATGCACTACGTACCCTAATGAGGTCCAGGTCACACTGGCCTCTCTCGTAAGCCACACAGGCCAGGTGGGGGTCTCTCTTCTCACAGTAGCGTCCGACCACAGCGCTGTCATAGAACGGATTCTCCTTCAGGAAGCGCTCAGGTGTATTGTTGCTGTCAATGTAGATCTTGGCCAGGGCGTTGTGGGTGGCGGGCTCCTCACAACCGTCATGGATACGGGACTCTAGCCATGGTAATAAAAGCTTTAACCTGAAAGGACATTTTAAAAAATGAAACATGAAATACACGAGAAGATACTTTTTATCCAACCTTTCCTACAGTATGATTAGCATGTCATGTACCCTCTCTACTACAGGTGCTATTTAATCATATGTCGCTGTTGAAGTGTAAAACCATATGAACCATACACAAGTAGTGTCATTTATTTCCCCTTATCTAACGGGTGTCATAACAAGGCTGCAACACTAGATGGCAGCGTTGTGCAGTGATATCATCTTTTTGTTTATTCATTCTACATCACAGGCAATCATGTTCACCAGTAATGTAATGTGTTGCAGTGAAAAAAAACTTCATTAGTTATTAGTCTTTCATTATAATATGCTGATGTTTTAATCACTGGGCACAGATAGGAGGAAATGTGAGGATAATCATGCAGACCGCTCACAGTTCTTTACTACGTGTAGAAATTATTTTCTGGGTATACTTAAAATCTGGCATAATCTTCTACGGCCCTATTGATAGGCTACACAGAAGCATTTATCAGTCTAGAGTGGACTGTGATATCTTGCAGGTATTCCTCATTATCACTTTGCCTCACCTGTTTCTCTTCTCTACTTCATCCACCAGCTCATCTGTGGAAAACTGCCCTCTGACCACCATGATTAGATTCTTAATGACATCCTCTGCACAGTCCACATCCAGTAGACCACCTATTACCACTGGTAAACGACTAGGGTTTACCTAGACACAAAGAGGACATGCTCTAAATGAACCATTTTAAGAGAATCGAGACAGAGATAGAAAACATAAGAAGCACAGATGTAATCTTACCTTCTGTACGTAGATTTCAATGTATTTTTGTAGACTGTTGCGGTACAGGTAGAGCACCAGGTCATGGACAAAGTCAAATCGATCACACACAATAATAAGAGGAAGCTGGTCTGTTAGCTTGGCCTCCTAAGAAGAGAAGAAACATGAGAAGTACTGTCTGGATGTATCATTACAGTAGACTTTTGTGAAGTTCTCATTTGTGGTTTAAAGTGTTAATGCATCCCAAAAGTCATACTGATATTATATATTAGGGATTAAAGGTGAACTCTTTACCTTCAGGAAGTTTTTAACTCTGTCTGGGTCATAACAGTTGCTCTCCCGACAGATTCTCTCCACTTCTTTGATTTGGCCTGTTTTACAGGCAGCCTGGATATACTTAAAGTGAACGTCAGGCTCCTGGCTGAAATTCACAATGGACCCCAGGAAGTAAAACAGGCCTTGAATGGAGATGGAAAAAAAGAACAAATCGAAAAAAGAACAGCTCCATTATTTATTAGGCTCCACAAAAAATATAATTTTCATTATTATTATTTTATAAAGCATTTGTTCGAATCTGCATGACCCATGACCTGTGACCCCACTCCAAAGTCCTCCCCATGATTGATACTTACCCTCATAACTCTTGAAGGATTCAAAGAGTTCCACTAGTGCCTGGGTCCCCAGCTGCTCATGATACTTGGATGCTACCTGGACACACAGCTGCAGGTTCTGTCTGATGTTAGCTGATAGCATGGCCCTGAGACACTCCAACGAGTCCTCAACTGACAAAGCGCCAAAGAAGTTCACAAGCCACTAAAGGGAGCAGAAGAAAGAAAAAAAAAGAAGCAAGTGAGGGCAAAGAAGCAGAAGAAGAGGAGGAGGAGGAAGGGAGAAGGGGTAAATCATATTCATCATATAGTAAAAGAGTAAAAAGTGGAAACTTTGAGAGATATTGAGATATACCTCAGGGTTGAGCAGATGCGTGTGCACCACGGCTCGTTTGATATCGTACAGGTCAGTGTAGTGTTCGAGAGCTCTCTGCAGCAGCCCCGCCTTCTCACACAACTGAGCAACATGAGCACGGTCATAGTGGGTGAACATCTGGTTCCCCAGGATTGCATCTGCTACCTAACAAAACACAACACACAACAAACATGTTTACAAGAATAAGAGTTGTAGCTACTAGTTGTGATGAGGACAGTTTAGATGGATAACAAACCTGGGGAGCATGTATGAGGTTCATCTCAAGCAGGCGTGTTTGTAGGTGACCTTCAGCTGGCCGATTGTTCTTCAATGCATCCAGTAGGAAAGAGGTGCACTGCTGGATGAGACTGCCCTCCATGAACACGTCCACAATCTAACAATCACACCAAAGACATAGATGAAATGACAGCACAAATTCTTCAGTTTGACTATCTGAGCACCATTACTGCTTTAAAAGAAAAGCACTCATGGTACCCAGATGATGCTGCTGCTGTTGTTTTTATCAATACATTGAGAAACCACAGCTGAAAGTGGTTTAAGGAGTAAAGTCAAGTTATCTGTTGAGGATTAAGACTGAGCTAACCTATGATATGGCCTTTAAGAGAGGAGTGGGGGATGTCACTGACTCAGTAAATTCCTGGCATTGCTGGCACATCTGGAATAACACTAACAGAGGCTTCCATACAGCACACTTTGTGTACATGCATGTGTCGCTAAAGGAAAGCATGTGGAAGGGTAAGCAGAAAGTGGTGTATGTCGTCAGATAGTGTAAGCGTTATGTTAGTGTGCATTGCCTGGTTGATGTTGGCTAGCGGCTCCTCGTCCTGGACCAGCATCTGTGCAAACTGCAGTCCCTGATCTGGATTGACACGCATCACATTCCTCAACAGAAACACCCAGTCTGGGGTGTAGCCCACCTAGAAAATAAACCTGGATTAAAAGGTACTTCTTGGTTCTGTAATTTATAAATGAAATAATACAATTAATAGACACCCTTCCCTACTATAACCATGTATAAAAAACAATCAAGGAGAAATATACAATAATAAGACATTCTACCAAAATAGGTATAATCCATGCAAATGAGAAGCAAATGAGGACATTATTTTGTTGTTTCACACCCAGCACAACCTTTGTTACTTACATCTTTCCTCTGCCTACACAAAAGCTTTATTTTACCACTTATTTTACGTACAAGTACATATTGATACTTTTTCTTTGATTTCTGATGATTTAACAGGCAAACAAGGACATAGAAAATAGAAACCCGCATTGTCCAATTACCTTTTTGGCATACAGCACTATTTTCTGGAACTGGCCGGTCTCAGCAAAGCACTGGATGACCTTGTTGGGGACATTAGCTCTGAGGTACACACTAAGAGCTAGCGTTGGGTCAGACGCTTTAACCAGGTCTCCTAGTTCCTCTGAGCACTCCAGCTACAACAGATACATCATCACATTTTACGGTCAGTAGTTTATTAGCATAGTGTTCATGATGATACATCAAAAAAATTATTTAGGCCTGACTGCACTATCACACAAGAATGAAATAGTTTAGCCACTGATTCAACTACGATGCTGTAATAGAATGCTCTAACAAAATGTTCTACCCCAGTCTGATGATGAATATTTGTTTTTAACTTTATGCTTATACCACATGTGCTTGCATAATGTAGGATTGACAAAAACTTAAATGCCGCCAAATTGCATCCATCATCATTTTGTTCTTCTAAGCAATACTCAATGTCTCAATGACAAAGTGCCTGCAAAGACAATGGTGTCTCTCTGCTCATCGTCGTGCCAGCTCATGCAGTGTGACGTTCCAGCCAGACTTAGAGTAGCATGTTAACACTCTGGTGTTTAACTACTGATGAGCTCCAGTCCTACCTTGTCCTCCTTCAGCCACTTCTCTAGTAGTTGTTTGCGGCCCTGCTGAAGGACAGGCCTGCACAGCTCCAGAGATTCAAACTTGTTGAGCTGGCCCTGGTCCAACAGAATACCAAAGTATTGTAACAAAGGAGATGCCTGGCCTGGCTGAGCCGGGACACTCTGGAACTTACGGATGGTCTCTGCTGTCCGCAGAATACCCTGAGGCAAGCACGAGGAAAGTGGAGAATTATTGGAACGGGAAAGTCAAGAAAGCAGGAAAATATTGAGGAATTCCATTGACTATCTTAAACTAGGTTTTCCCCTTTTATTGTAGTGCAACTAGGTATTGACATGCAACATAATGTCTACTTGTGGACACAGAGAGAATTAAAGCTATTCTCCAGCAAGCCACGCTGCATCCTATACTATTCACAACCATTTATGCCCCTATTTCTAAGTGCTATTCAGTTTCATTTTATTCTAAATATCAAATAAAATAAAGGGTAACGAAGATGACAATTCAATTGAACAAGGAATTTCATAAGATGTGGAAGATATCCTGACATACCTTGGGTGCAGAGGCAGCAACCTTTGCAGCCTCTGAATAACTTCCCTGGGCAAAAAGATTGTTGAACTTTCTAGCAAAAAGCTCCTCGGCCCCAGCTAAGTTTGACCTCACAGCCATCCTCAAAGCTAAGTCAGGGTTTTGCAGAACATTGGTAGCATAGTTAACAATGTTTTCCTCCTCCACACACACTGACAAGACCTGGAAAGAAATGATGCACATAGAGCACAAAGCAGACATTGAGTTCATGATGTCAGTAGAAATAACCACTTCATTTCCTTTGGAGGCTCGGTCCTCACCTGTCCCTTCTTGTTAACTCCAATAATCCCAGAGCTGGCCTCATGAGGAGACGTTACAAAGATGGTTTCTGCACTGATCCGGTTCATGTAGATACACACTCCAGACTCCAGGTCATACAGGTGAATGTAACCATACTTTGTGATCAAATATATTACTCCATGTTTATTCCCAATCTGACGGGAAACATTACAGACAGAAAAAAAAACATTTAGCCGTCATCATTTGACTTTACAAAAATTAATGAGTACTAAGAGTCTTCCCTCACCTGCATAGCCACAGGAAAGTCTGTCTGTGCCTCTGGAGGAAAGAACACATCCACTGCTTTCTTAGTAAATGGCTGATTTCCTGCTGCTGGTTGACCAACTTCGATAATATGCAACTGGAAGAAAGAGCCATCATACACAGGAAGAAATAACTCCAGTCAGAAGACAACCACAAAATAACAAATAAAAAGAAGAGTATGGTATGAACAAACTGGAACATATGCTCTGGTGCTGTCTCTGCAGATGTTTACTATTCAAGTCAAGCTGTGCAACAACTTCAGTAGCTCTTGAAGTCTTAAAACGGTCTTAGTAATTGGGGCAATGCTGGAAAATAGACGATAAGTTAAATCCTTGTGTATTATCTAGAGGCCCTCACCTTGCCTCCAGCCTGTGAGCGCACAGCAAAGCAGAAGAGGGTGGATGGTTTGGCATTTCCCTCCACTTTGAACTCTCCAAAAGCAGCAGCATGGCCTTCAATGGGCTGGGAGACCTTCCTGTCCACAGAATACAGCTGCATCGCCCCAACAACACGATTTTGCTGCACAAACATGAAATAAGATCAAAATCAATTTTGGGACGACCGGACAAATAGTTACAGGTCAGAAATATAATAAGCAAAGTATCATGTTCAAATAATGTTCAACCAATGTTTAATTTAGTTTGTGTGGTTAAGGTGAATGTAAGAATCTGGGAGAACAATTAGCAAGTACGATTTAGTGTGACTACGATTGGAGGGGGTTGGGGCTCAACAACTGAGACATAGTGAGGCAAGTAAATGCTTATATACAGTATGGATACCTGTGCAGAAATTCCAATCAGCAGTAACCACTTCTGTTGGTCATCAGTTCTATAATTGATGATCTGACAACCTGTCAGACTGGTGTGCCGATCAAATACTTTGGTTGGTTGGGAATCCCCCTCCATGCTCCAATGAAACACAGCTGTATCCGTCACCAGTGCAACAGTGTTGACCGATATCCACTTCCAGAACATGACCTCCTCTGTCATGGTGTGAGCCTTCACCTTACTCTTCATCTCAATGTTGAAGATCTGCAGGGTCTTGGCAGCTGAGGGATTGGGGATTAAACATACTAGTGAGACTGCGCGAAAAATATTGTCAAAAAATATTTAAAATACCATTTTTACCTTTCTTAGTGTTTCCTAAAACAAAAAATAAATATAAACTGCATGACATTCTAATTTGAAATATTTTTTCAAATACATTAATATCCGATGTGGAATGAGTCCTTGTCTTTCCTATTTGCAACTGACCTCAAGCTCAGACATTCAGTACAGACTGAAACATGGCCACAACAGGAAGTATCAAAAACTGTCAATACCAAAGGTTTACATTTAGACACTTAGACAGAGAGTCTTTGTCCTTTGTTCTTTATTCTTTGATAAGATACTGTCTGATTTATCATAGTTTTGCCATTTTTAAACTGTATTTTATTTAGGTCATACACGAGCAAGTGTTAAAACAGTTTAAGTTTTGTTCCTGGTGAGGACCTTCCTTTTTGAAGCAGCAAACTCCAATAGAGAATTAAGTACCAAATTCAACAGTAGAGCCTGGTGATTCAGGTGCACACTATGGGCTGCTTTGCAGAACACCACAAGTACACACAGATGTCATCAGTCATGTAAGACATACCATATATGCACAAGGGCCAGATGTGGATATTGGTGCCTGGCACACGCTCACACGGGTGAGCAATTACAGACACACACTCAATGCCCCAACTGTTTTTACTGTAGAATATCTGATTATGCATACCACACATATACTCTACCAGCATACAACAAGTCATGCTAACACATGTGTAGTTCTCATAAAAGTATACTGTATGTGCCAGCAGGGTACTTTTTAGTTGGGTGACGATTTAAACAGTTGTCTGTTTTATGATTGATTTGTGGTCGAGATAGGTCTGCGTACTTGAGAGGAGAATGTGGAAAGCTTTTATGAGAGAGACATGGCCACTGTATCATCACAACAGAGTGCCAGACAGGCAAGACAGACAGAAAGCAACTCACCGTCTAAGAAATGACAGAAAGCAAGGGAGGAAAAGCAAAGAGTCAATCAGGTGAGAATGAGAGGACAAAGATAGACCGCGGGGAAAGAGCGCAAACAGGGACATTATTATCCTTCAAAGAGTAGGAGAGAGGGAGAGAGATGGGGGCATTATAGGCAAATCATCCTGGTCAGTAGACTAAGTGGCAGATATCAATTTGCACAACCAATTTAGTACACCAAGGCAATAGAAGTGAATGCACTCTACATAAAGCATTTACTGTATTGACAGAGCATTAGTCATCTGATGACCAAACCTGAATCTATAAAAATTTAAGACAAATAAAGAGTGCTCCTTGAAGCAGAATTCACTCTATTAGGTCTTTTAGGTTCTCATCCAGGCTTTTAAACAATAACGCCCTCAGCCAATAGTCACTCCAACAAACTTTTTTCTTACAATAATGTAGTATTTGTCATCTAATAGTAAGTGGCGTGGTTAACTGAAGTACATACGCTACCTTTAAGGGCGATGACCTTGCTGGCAGGGTTCATGATGGCACTGTCGGCAGAGATTGGTCTTCTGATGGGGTTCGTGGGGTCAGACATGTCCACAATCACCACCTGGTTCTGCTCACCCACCTTCTCTCGTATACAGATGAACTTGTCTGACTCCATGGTCAGATAGCTGAACCCAATGTTGGCTGGGTTCACGCCCAGGTTCTGCAGCTGAAACCCCCCCCAAAACAAATTAATATTTGAAATGATATAAAACATATTTAATATCAGATTATAATGCTAATTTATATTCTTTTCTTTATTGAACAAAATGGCTACTTTTCGAACTGAAACTCTGATTGTAGTGCTAGGTAGGGGCAGTGTTTAGACCTCTTTGGGAGTCATGCCTCCATCACAGCACAACTAAAACTGCAATGGAAAAATCAACATGGCAGCAGCTGACATTTTGCCTTGTAGGGGGAAAGTAAGTAGGCAACTGTGTTTTGATTAAAACAGAAGTGAGCCAGTTTTCCAGGGATACTTGCAAAGGTTGTTTTCCAGACAGGTCCGGTGGGACGTGGGATCTGAGAGTAAATATAGACAGTGGACAATGGGAAACACTGACTCAAGGGAGTTATGGTAGTTGTGAATGATCCCTTGGGTTATTTGAAGACTTATGAGATGCGTTTAGTGTGTTGACAGATTTTTTGTGATTAGCATTGCTACAATTGTCATCTGGAACACTTAAAATGTATGCCACTGCTTTAATTTCACAATACCTCTAATCAACTCGAAACCACTGCATCCAACTTTTAAAAAAATAAACTTCATCACAATAGATCGCCCACCCTAAAAAAGTCTGAGAAAACACCAAAGAAATCCTCCAGCGTGAATAAGAATCAGATTTTTCACATTGTCGAGCTAACTGCGAACTGAGAGGAGGCCTCAAAACACTCTGCCTTTAACGACAGCACCAACTTTATTATGCAGTCTGAGGCAAGTGGAAAGGAATCCTTATGCTGATCACAAGGACTGCGCTATCTACCAGAGGGTTTCTAATGCAGGGGAATCAATTGTGTCTGCCGAACCATTTCAATCATGCTAGCAGCCCGGGCGGGGATAGAAAGACGACACAGAGGAGTTGTGATCCATGACGTTAAAGCTAACTAATAAATCATAAATGTAAGCCGTGGCGTTTCAACCATATTGACGGTTAAGTGGTAAGAATTTTACATTTGGTGTCAAGTTGTGGTTGAAAAAGAAGCGGAAAGAGAACGTTGAGGGAGGATGAGAGCCATATGCTCCTTCATCCCTTAAAGTGCGCGTTAACTCCCCAAGAAAATTGCCAAAACTATCTCAACGAAGAGAAGGGAGGGAAAGGACAATAAAGATAGCTGAAGGAGAGATACGAACGGGACTGAAGGGAGGAAATCGAGAAACTGCCCAGAATCGTGCTAAAAGCTGGAGGGAGGATGCCTGCAAACAAAAATGGATAGACTATGTAAAGAGTGGCTGATTAATTTACCTTTGTGGACATGGTTTTCATTCTTTTTTTTTCATTTTTCCTCAGAATGCACTTCCAGTAACAGGGGCCTTGGGCAATCGAAGGGTCAGGGCGGGGTGAGTTACTCACTAGAAGAATACCCCCTTCCCTCCCTCCTTAGGAGAACATTCCAGAGTAAAATCACACTTCATCTACAACTTACTGTCGCCAATGGATCATCAGCTAACTACTTCTATAAACAGACCCTCACACACACATACACAACAATTCACAATGTCGTACCTAACATATTGCAAAATGTATGATGCAGCTTTGGCAGTATTTAGCAAGTCATGGATTGGGTGGACGCGTTGCTGAGGCACTGACACATTGGACTGTTTTACAGCAGGGCTTTGAGTCAATAGAGAGGCATGTGGATAACACCACCACATTTAAAACTGAGGAATGCAGCAGGGAAACCTTTCACATTCAGTGTTGAACATGCAAAAATAATAGCTTGAACAGGAGATTATTATAGCCATACGTAATATGCTCATAATCAAAATAAACTGAAACAATTTGTGTGTAACTTAATGCACCGACAGCAATGAGTTATTGCCGTGTCTGTGTTTGTAAATTTTACATGCCAATGACTGCAAATGTACACGAATGACGCCTCCAGCCAAGCAGTCCACATTCACAATTATGTTTGGTGACCTAACACAGATGCTCATCAGTCGCCAGCCGCCACTGTTGCAGTCACAGTTGTGTTCTGTTCAACTAAAGTTAATGAGATTACCGCTTCATCCTGCTTCTTCTCCTGATTTGATTTGCCAGGCTTAAGTGGACCTGCTTACCTCATCTGTCATGCATATGTTGATCTGACACAATGGCATCATTTCATCAGTATAGTTGCAGCACTACACTGACCAGCATGCTGTAAATAGACTCTCGCCATTTCTGGATGCAGCACACGAGCCAACCAGTAACAATGCCACATAAGCTGCAAATGCTCTCATGGTATCATTTTCATAAATCAGAATTCAACAGACTGAGATCCTTCATTTTGCCACCATCATCATCCAGAGATCACCATGTATCTTATATTTTGCTCCACACATCCATGCACCAACTAGAGCACTCCACACTGATCAATTTAGTCAACTAATGACATGTTGGGCATGTTGATACACAGTCTTGATTTGGGCTCATAAGTCACACTGTATAAATATAAATAAGACAAAGACTAATGGCCGAGAGGAACTTTCACACAGCTTAGTGTTAATTACAGTGCAAAGTGGGCAGGAGAATCAGAGCTGCTGGTGAGAAAATGAGCAGTGCCGGTTCTCCCACAGCTAGAATAATAGCTCTGATATCCAATTCATCCGCACATCTGCCTTCAACACTGGAGCAGTGTTAAGAATAGTTTTGAAGTGTAGCAGCTAGGGCTCCTTTTCTCACACAAGGGTTCACACACGAGTTTATGGAATTGACCCACATTAGAGGCCTTGACAAACGAAAGTTTGACCCTGATCTTAGGTCTGTGTTACCGTGATGTTACGGTCCTGAACCCTGGCCCAGACTGCAGGGAGAGACCTGTAAATACCAGGCCAAGGAAAAAGCTAAACAACTTGAGGCCCAAAGTCTTTGGTTTGCAAATTCCAGGCATTTTTCACTCTGCTGGAGCCACCTAGATTCACAGGGGGATATGACTGGGGCATGGCTGTGATTTCACGGTAGACGTGGAGCGCAAAGCAGTCTGTTGCTTATCAAGTTTTTCTCTGTGATGTATAAGATAAAGTTATGCACTCTGTTGAAACGAATGTGAATTAATAACACAGACATTGGCAGGTACTGGACGGGCCTCCATGAGGCTGCAGTGGTCCTGTCAGCGAGGAAGAAGCGGATGGCAGCCTGAAAGTTCTCTTGAACTGACACAGTTTGGTGGATAAAGAATCTTTGGCTGGTGAAAGTAGGTCTACTGGCCAAAGGAAGGGAGCAGAGAGGGGGTGGGGGCTCAGGGCTTTTTCTAGTGAAAGGCCATTTCACTGCCTGCTGTTACCATAACAACAGGCTACAGAGGCAGGGTGGGGGGTGCAAAAAAGTCACAAAGTTTCTGTTTGGCTGCAAGACTCCAAACCATGACTGCTGTGGGACGATTATTAAAGAAAGTCCAAACCAGAGGAAAGGGGGATCATTGTGGAAATTCTATCACAGCCACCTACAGACAAATGACAATTTAAAGGAAAAACAACATCAAGTCTCTTCGTTAGACGCTGAGGTACCACAAGCGACCAGACCAGCTTCAGCACACTCTACCAAAGATAATCCAAGTCTTTGAAACGCTACTGAGGGGTTACAAAGCCATTCTTCTAACACATTATCACACATTTGGTGTTTGTCTAACACATCAATCCAAAATCCCCCACAAGTGTTGAAATGGTTTGCAATTTGGTGACTTCAAACTGCCACTTGTGATGGCTCAACACCTTACTGAGACTCTATGCCGTTTTTGCAATATGTCTACACAATTCAGAATTTGTCTGTTTTGATTAGATTTAAAAGAATGTCCATATTTTCTCACCCTGAGGACACTACCAACAGACTAAGATACAGTTAAAGACCAACAGAGAGAAGCAGCAGATAAAGTAGATGTTGTTACAGTGTAACATGTAACATGTAACAACATTGTCAACAGCATTATCGTGTGCTACCCCTCTCTGAACTTATTCGCCCATCGTATTCACCGACATGAAAAATTCATATTGCTGCATCTCCACACACACATATGACGCTGTCCGAAAACAACCACGATCACGTCATCATCTGATACGTACGATGACCTGATCTTACTCTGATAACGGATCGTGTCTGGGCTCAAATAAACTGATAAAATCCACTGCTGTCATTATGGGTGTTCACAACACGACAGCAACATGGTAGCCAGCGGGCTGCGTTTGAGAGCCATCCGGGTCTCGGGGATCCTGGAAGCACGAACAGCTGAGCTCAGTTGTCTGCAAGTGTCAAAACGCCGCAGTTTCCTCCGGCGTGGACACCATGACTGAAAATGACAGCGGCGTTTTTCCATCTGAACAAACTGCGGCGTATCCAGCACACACACACACACACACACACCGTAGGTCCGCATTGTAGCTGTGCACTGTTCAATTTTTACAAGTCATCATCAGCCTGGCAGGAGAAAACTAGGCCTGTAGCTATATTGAGCACCACCATGCAGTCCTATTTGTGAATCCGTTTACATGCCACATGTGCCGTGTGTGTGTGTGTGTTTTTGTCAGTGTGAGGAGCTACAAGGACGAGGAGCTGCGTAATAAACACTGACATTCGTTTTTAGGGCTTTTGTGTCTTCTTACCTGCAGATGTTCTTGAAATCGTATCGGGAGTATCTGAGCCATTTCTGGAGGATTTCTCTGTCTCAAGTCGTATATAAAGGAGAGGGGAAGGGGACAGAAGGAGGAATGGAGGGGGTCTTGTGCTGTGTGTGTCCTAAACGTCCCCAAAAGTCAAATATGATGGGCGGTAGTGGAAGTCTGGGTGGTCTGCGTTGGTATCACACGGATCCAGTGGCTGCTACCATTCAGTATCCCTACAACGGTCCCGAATCCAAAACTCCGCACCTCCGCCACGAAAACTAGTCCAACTCCACTAACCGCTGAGTCCCGCGAGTAAAGCTGTTCCACGGCTTGGGAGGGGGCTGTGCAGATGCGGGGCTTTCTTCGAATCTGTTCTGACTTGATGGAGAGATGACTTCTCGTGACGATCCAGCGCCGTGAGTTTGCGTTAGTCTCCGAAATGTCACCGCAAAGCTCGGATGTGGTCTTTGTAGCCCTCCGCCGCAGCCCCTTCCCCCTTCCTTTCCACCAACTTCGAAATCAGGGCTCGTGACAAGCGCCCCACCTTTTCATGATTTCTACAAAATCAGCACCCCCCCCACCTCTCTCTCTCCCTCTGTGTATCTCTCTCTCTCTCTCTCTCTGTTGCATAGGATGACGCATAGATTTGTGTGGAATGCTGACGTTTTGCATCGGATTCACGCTGAGGTGCTTAAAACTACCTCCATCTTTGTGATCCCACATCTCATCCATGGTCCACTGCCCGACATCATCATCATCATCATCATCATCATGCACATTACCATGCACCTAAAATCATTAAACCCAAATCCATTGGCCAATTGTGTTATGTCACTTATATATTTCATTTTAATGTAAATGATATTCAACATTGCAGAAAAACTTAAAATGATGAAGCACAAATCTTGCTTGCACTGACATAAAAATTTTTTTTACCAAATATGGTCAGATGCCAGATGTCCAATGTATTAAAAAGAGCTTATTTGAACATATGACATTTTAGTCTCTTAATGCCATGAGAAGACCAGAGGATTGACGGGTGTGCATGTAGTGAAGCCGGTAGTATTTGTTATATTTAATGGTCATGAGTATTTAGAATACACGATATTGATCTGACAAATACAAAAAATAGAAGATACATAATGAAGGCCTACAGCACCGAGTCAGTGATACACAGGATCCAAAAACTGCAATACAATGAAAACACAACACTTCCAAGGGACCGGGCTTACATTATAAAATTCCACCCTAAGTTACTCATTGAAAATATCATGAGACATTCCTAATAGAAAGAGAAAAGTTAAGCGCTACATGGAGCACACATTTATAAATGTTGAGGAAAATAACAAATTGACATGACCAATAACAATTTGATTGTCAGCTTATAAACATGATAATATATGATAATGTAACTTATCATAGATCTTTTAGTGTACATGGCACTGAGTTCTTTTTTTTTATATATCTTACAACAGAAGAATGCGAGTTATGATGGAATTGAGTCTCAGCAATATCTGTTAAAGATAACATTGTTATTTCTCATAACGGCTGAAAAAGTTAATGGTGTCATATTTTAGCTTCAAGATGCTTCACACACCCACTGACTCCAGGAGGTTAGTACTCATTTACAGCAGAGGCATATGCAAATACAACATCTCCAGGTGAGCACATCCACACAAGGCTCTTCATTGTTAGTTGGTATCTACCATGACATGCTAGTAGAGTGCTGTATGCCAATATCACAAATTTCCATTTGTCCACGTTGTGCACGGCATTTCGTATTCATTTTTGAATATCAGATGTGTGATGGTTGAATATTGTCTGATAGAGCAGATATTCTTGTAAAACGTGTTCAACATTGGAATCTTAACCCTGAACCTCTGCTGGTTGGGGATATCGTTAATTTGTACACTCTTAAATCAACGCAAAGTATTTGTAGTAGTACTGATATGATACTGGCAGGAGCGTTATTTATGTGTTGCATGTTTTACCCACAGGATGTAGGAGAAGCCAACCACGTCTGGTCAGTGGCCTTTGGGCCGCCTCTGGTCTCAGCACCATAAACCATCAGTTCACCACACTGACCCTGTGTGACAAGGATCCATTTCATATGGAGTTTTCACAACATGTACTTTTGTAGGAGTGAGTTTACTCAAGTGGCTTCATCAAGCAGGAGCATCCATACCACACTTAGAGCTTTAAATGAACACCACACACTACAGAACCCCATCTTAAGGTCTGGGCTCACTTACAGGATGATCCAGGTCACTGGAGCTTCTGAGGTCTGGTTGCCATCACCATGATTTACAGCGCAGTTATCACAAAATGAAAAATGTTGAATTATATTTATGTGAACAGGAGGAGCAGGATTTAAATTTGGATGTGGATTACATAATATATACTATACCATACCACCTATAAAAAATGATTACATCCAGAAAGTCAGTTTCTATCATGTCACAAATCAAAATAAACAAAACATGACATTTTGTGACATCTACTCTACTTTTGACTAGACAAAGCCCATGACTACAACATCCTGTTACAGTAACACAATGACAAAATATCCTGTTCACTGTCAAAATTCCCAAAAAGAGCAAAATGGTTTTGTGGAAGTACAGACATTAACCCTTTATGTTACTTTTAAGCCATATGCATGAAGAATGATGCTCAGTTTTTTCCAAATGAAGCTACGTCCATTCACAATTACACTCATATGGCCAATCAAGAACACCACGAGCGTGTGAGAGGCTCTTGCTGAAGTGGTTTTAAAGTCTTGCAGGGTGGGTCAGGTATGTAGTGTTCTTGGCCTGACTCTTGCTGTCAATCAGAAGCAGCTGGTTCTGGCTGTGGTGGGAAATGATCGCATCAAGACTGCCGAAAATCTGAGACAGAGAGAAATTCATTGATAAAACCAAATTCCTCTTTTTTGTCTTTCCCCCTCTGTTAGTCTGTTTCCGTAGATTTGCCTCTATTACTGCACAATACAAAATTACTATATGGCATTATTATATATAATAGATATAATAGAATAAACTGGACAAATAAATATGCTGATATAGACAAAAAGACGTGAATCACATGAATTTGGACACTTGCTGTCAATTTAAAAAGGAAAACTAATGGAACATGTATCTAAATCACGCCTTCATCCTCACCTCCTCATTCTTTTTTCCCTCCTTTCCGAGGGCATAGCCTTTCATCTCCTCCACAAACCGAATGGGAATGTTGTAGACTTTCTGTTGGAAGAGCACAGCCAGGGTGTACGGCTGGCGGGCGTTCTGGGCAGAGCTGTGTCGGACGAGGAAGGCACCATCCTACAAAACATCACAAAAAGAGAACGCGGATGCGAGGATGGAGACGCTTGGAAATCAACAATGCAACTGTGGAAATGAAAATGACTATGTAGGTATCGGGAGGATCTTTAATGTCAACCTGCAATCATACACATGTAGACATATTATAGAAATAAAAACACCTTTGCCTTAAGCGTAGGCTATGTGTTTTCTGGGTTGAGCATAGAAGCAAACTAATCCAAAATGATCACATAAACTGTTGGCTTTACCTTGTTGACTCTCTGTAGCAGATCCTCAGCTGCCTTTCTTTTGCAATCTCTGGCAAACCACTCTTTGTCCTATATCAAAACAAAAAGCAATCAGTGAAAGTGTTTAAAACCAGTGATCACTGAGTCATGTTGAATTTAGTCTGTGCTGCGTAGAACTGTGTACCTCATCCCCCGGCTGTTTAGCAGTTCTCATACCACCAGAAGAGGCTTAAAACAGAAAGAAAACATGAAATCATTTCCAATCCACTCCCATTGATATTCACCCCTGTTTAGATTACCGAGGTTTAATATAATTAGCTGCCAAAAGATCACAGGTATCCATTATGATTTAAAGGGGAAGTCCACCTGTTGTACCATTCAGATTCCATTCATTGGTCCTGGGCAGCATTGTTTAGCTTTTCCTGTCTGCAGGGGGGGCTGTGCAAAATCAGGGAAACTGACCCTGGTGACATGCCATCAGCTACTTCCTGTTTGTGGTGGAGTAATACAGCTACATCTACGTTTCTGTTATTGTTGTAGTCAGCACCAAGAGGAAGGCACCCCTGTGATGTCATCAGGGTCAGTTCATGGGGTCACTCTTTAACCTTTACTATATGGGACATTGTTTCCTACCTGCAGGCCGGATGTCTACCAAGTGATGACTCGGGGGGCTGTAGTAAAGACAGGGCCAATATTACATGTTGAGGTGTATTCTTGTGTATACAAACGATGAAATGATAGCAAGTTGAGATCTGTGTGTGTGTGTGTGTGTGTGTGTGTGTGTGTGTTTGTTACCTGAGCTTTACTTCCTTCAGGTTTGCTGGTAGAGGAGGTTTAGCACTGGGAGTTGGTGGAGGGAATTTGACAGGAAACATAGGGCGCCTGGCATCTGATGAGAGAACTACGGAGGCGGGATGTGCTGATTGTCATCATCATTATGAAAGTAAAAAGGTCTGTCAGTAAATGGACGCAGGAGGTGATTACCTGGTTTTACCTCACCCACGGAAGGCAAGAGTGAACTCTGAAAGAGAGTTCATTAAAAGTGATAATCAGAATACAAATCTGAAACAAGAGAAACTGAGTAGATACACAATAGATACACACCGACAGCATTCTGGGAACTGAAGGTTTCAACCTGAAGATAGAGAGAACAGTAATATAGCATATTTAATACATACGATATGTTACATGACCTCTTGTTGTCTAATCTCAGCAGACAGATTTGACAGATGATGCCCTAATTACACAGGATGCTACTTTGATATACCCAAGCTGGCTGCAGTGCACCTACTTGGATATGGGAGACAGTATCTTAGTGGGAGGAATTCCCCTCGGCTCGCGGGGGGGAGGAGCGCAAGCTGCAGATTAAGAATAAAGGAAAATATAATTTTCTGTGGAACACAAATGAATGAATGCTGAAGCTTCTGTGCTATGTGATCATATGGCCCACCTTCTGTTGGTTCCAGATATACATCATCATTATCTTCCTGCAACAGCAGAAGATAAACACCCTCATGTCCTGACAGTACCAGGGAGCATATTAGAGCTGACAAGGATCAGTTAAACTCACCGTCTCTTCATTTGGATCCAAATACACATCTGAAGTGCAGAAAAGAATCATGTCAGTGCTCTATCTGTTTGTGGTTTGTTAACGACCTCTAGTGGTGATAAAAACAACTGAACTTCGTGACATCAGTACGAGGAAGACAACTGGGAATTAATCTCTTACTAAATCAGCATGCAAATGTTGTATTTATGTTATTTTCCTACATATTACATGGAGTAGTAAAGCTTTTAATCTTTTTATGCATGAAACTCTCGGGGTCCCACGTCTATGTCTTTGTGATATCTCAGTCTCATTTCTACATTGATTTTCTGTTCCTTGCATCAGAGGCCTCATTACCTTCATCTGAATTGGGGGCAGGAGTGTGAGCAGGGGCAGAGCGGTTAGGAAGAGGAGTTATCGTCCTTCTCCCTGGTTTGTCATTTCTGTCTATCTCAGGTGCTTGGAGAGAAATTGAAAAATGAAGTTAACAAAATCAACAAAAAGAGATGGGGTTTTTTTTTGTCGTGAAAAGTCTTGATAAATGCTGTTGAATGTAGGTGAATGACTCACGATTCATGCTGCAGTACTGTTCGTCACCATGTTGAGATGGTTGATTCTGGACAGTGGACAAAGGTAACATATTTTAATCTAAACCCATCTGACAACAGGTGCTGAGGGGCAGACAGGGGCATCAATAGACCACTGGTGTTGCACAACAACACATGATAAAAGCATACATGTATTTATTTACATTACTCGTGCGTTGCAGCAAGGTTAATGTTGACTCAAAAATACCTCACAATCTCTTTTAAAAACCATTAACTAGTTGACGTGTGATTTCCCTGAGATTCAGAGGAACACACTTGCAAGATAGTGAACCTAGTTACCGGGACTTTGCCTGGGCTGCTTTGCCATTTAATTGGTCTGGGTGGAGGAGCAGCTTGCCTTTGTGCAACAGGAGGACCGGACGTCCTTTCTACAAAGAAAAGTCCCAAGTAATGCTGTTACATTACAAACTAAGTGTCTGTGCTGTACACGTGCCAGTGATGTAACGAAGCGCTGTTACCCAGATAAACGTTTTCCTCCACTTGTCTTGGTGGGACTTGCACAGCTTGCCGTTCACAAGGAGGTGCTTCATACGTGTCACCGTCCTCTTCATCCTGGCAGCAGTAATTACAGTGCAGAATATATTTTATTGTTAATAATTACCCCAAGAAAATAGTATAAATGACTGTTAGCCTCATCTGACCAATGTAGTGTGATTTTATTTCAACAGCAGAGCAGAAATATGCATGGCTGCTATTTGTTGTGATTCCCAGCATGAACAGAGCTCTGCTGAATAAGGATGAAGAATCAGAGCTACTGAAGCTTCATGTAGATCAAAAAATTTAATCTCCCTGTGGAACATCAACGGGGGAAAAAATCAGAGAGGAGGGAACAACATGTGGCAATAAGCTCTGTCAGAGGAGCTTATGGGACTGTGATAACATCACATCAAGCCTATGAGGTGAGATGAGATGAGATGAGATGAGATGAGATGAGATGAGATGAGATGAGATGAGGCACCTTTATTAGAAACAGAATACGTGAAAAATCCAAGAGAAGCTGTGACCTTTACACTTACACAGTCAAATTCATCCTGTGGCCACCCAAACCCTGCATCATTATCTGAAACACAAAGACAGACAGATAGATAGATAGATAGACAGACAGACAGACAGACAGACAGACAGACAGACAGACAGACAGACAGACAGACAGACAGACAGACAGACAGACAGACAGACAGACAGACAGACAGACAGACAGTCAGACAGACAGACAGACAGACAGTCAGACAGACAGACAGACAGACAGACAGACAGACAGACAGATGGTGTTTTCGTGTCACTCTGCCTGTTTTCTGTGAATGTTTTTTTTGCCGTTTTTCCTGTTTCT
>OMNV01006778.1:6858-38666 GCA_900303265.1 Brotula barbata
CCCCCCCCTTTTTTTTTTTTTTTTTTTACAGTTACAAGCTATGGTACAACTACCTTAGAGAAAGACGAAAACAAGTCAAAGGGAAATGTATCACTGAGCCAGTCTATGAGGAGATCAATAATTGTCACGAAAGGGCTCTGGTGTTCATGCATAAGGTGATTTGTATTATAGAATTTTGTTTTAATCCAGTTGGTGCTAAAAATCTCACTTCAAACTAACAACCTTCTTTCCCAAAATCAGATGCCCAGAATATGGCTGGATTACTGCCAGTTCCTTGTGTCTCAATGTAAGATAACAAGAAGTCGGCGAACATTTGACCGTGCGCTCCGCGCTCTTCCTGTAACGCAGCATCCTCGCATCTGGCCCCTTTATCTCCGCTTTGTCCGCAATTTGCCCTTGCCTGAGACAGCCATTCGGGTTTACCGCAGGTACCTTAAGGTGAGAAAGCAGTTTCCCGTTTCGGCCAACTTTAATGTAGATTTACTAATTATGTATACACACTTTTCAGTGGCTGCTCATGGAAATGTACACAATCTATTATTATATATTACTTAAATAGATTCCATTTTAAAATCAGGATCCTGTATAGATGAAGTTGATCACATTTGCTCTGTATTTTGTTAATTACACAAATGAAAACACTTTTCTCTATTTAGTAGAATTTACATCAGTAGATTATGACTTATGAAAAAGTCGTTATACCTGAGTCATTGACGTGTATTCACAGCTTTCGCCAGAGAATGCAGAAGAATACATAGACTACTTGCGCTCTGTTGGCCGTCTGGATGAATCGGCAGTGCGATTAGCAGCTGTTGTCAATGATGAAAGTTTTGTGTCCAAGGAGGGCAAGTCTAACTACCAAGTAAGATTTTCCTCTCTTTGGCTAAAAAGAAATCACAACTTTTTGTGTGGGTTTTTTTTTTAGATGACCAGGAAATTATAATTTTGTACATTTATGTTTTGTGGCAGTTGTGGCATGAGCTGTGTGACCTGATCTCCCAAAACCCGGATAAGGTGACTTCTCTGAATGTTGGGGCCATCATCCGGGGAGGCCTAACACGCTTCACAGACCAACTTGGCAAACTTTGGTGCTCCTTGGCTGACTATTATATCAGGAGTGGCCACTTTGAAAAGGTGTTTTGTCTCTAACTAACTTTAATTTCTCATTTTTACCTGAATAGGACACACTTGAAAATTGTAGATATTAAGTTTGATTTAAAAAAAAAACCAAAACATTGAAGATACAGTAGTTTCTTTGAGAGCTTCAGTTAGGCTCATTTACACGGCCATCCACAAATGTCAGTTGAACCAAAATGACAAATTTAATAAGATAAAATCAACTTTATTTATCCCACATTGGTAAATTTACATGTCACAGCTGCTCTAATGCTAAAGGTAGAGAAAGGAGTATAATTAGTCTTATTATTATAGTTTAAAAAATAATGTCTTTTCTTCCTTAGGCCCGTGACGTGTATGAGGAGGCCATCCTTACAGTGGTGACAGTAAGAGACTTCACTCAAGTGTTTGACAGTTATGCCCAGTTTGAGGAAAGCATGATTGCTGCCAAGATGGAGACCACTGCTGAGATGGGGCAGGATGAAGAAGGTGTGTGGGGATTAAATGGTGAAATATTGCAGTTTCCCTTCCTAATGCCATGCACCTCTTAGTTTTTGTTCCTCTTTCAGATGACATAGACTTGGAGCTTAGGCTTGCTCGTTTTGAGGAGCTGATAGCCAGACGTCCTCTCTTGTTGAACAGTGTGCTACTGCGGCAGAATCCCCATAATGTTCATGAGTGGCACAAGCGGGTAAAGTTATATGAGGGCAATCCACGACAAGTAAGTTTTAACTTGTTTCTCTTGTTATGACCAAGAAAAAGGGAAATAAGGAAAAAAGTGTTCTATCTAATTTCTTTCAATGGTCATTCAGTTTTGATTGATGCTTTGTTAGAGAGGTTGTTGGTGTGGGCACCCTGGTGGCTAACCTGGTAGAGCACATGCAACATACCACAGCGGTGCACATTCGATTGTGACCTTTGCCCTTTGCTGCATGTCATCCCTGCTCTTTGCCCTTTCTGTCCCTCTACTGTGCCTATCATAATACAGCAGAAATGGCAAAAAAAGAGGTTGATTCAATGTTGTGGCATGTATTATTTTTTATTTTGCTGCCCTACATTGTATTCAGATATGCCTCTTACTCTTGTCTGTGGTACCAAGGGTGAGGACATCAGTAATGCAATTCTGAAAAATACAAAGTTAAATGCAGTACATAAAGATTAGTTTGTCCATCTTTTCATACAGTGCATTTTCTGTAGAGTTATTAGGCTGTGTCTCCTTCACCTCCTCAACCATCCGAGTACAAAACATTCTTCAGGCAATTTCATTCTTTACATTGCTAATGAATCTGTGCTCAACATGTCCAATACAGATCATAAACACATACACTGAGGCAGTGCAGACTGTGGATCCAATGAAGGCCACGGGGAAACCTCACTCTCTTTGGGTTTCCTTTGCTAAGTTCTATGAGGAAAATGAGCAGCTGGATGATGTAAGTCACCAAGATCTTCCAACAGGATATTACAAATACACACTTCATATCACAAGTGATCTCTTGAATTGTTGATATTTAAACACAACATTACACTATTCTACACTTTCTTGTCTTTGCCCAGGCAAGGACTATCTTTGAGAAGGCTACTAAGGTGAACTACAAGCAGGTGGATGACCTGGCTGCAGTATGGTGTGAATATGGAGAGATGGAACTACGTCACGAGAACTATGAACAAGCACTGCGCATACTCAGGGTGAGACATGGTCATTTCATGATCAAGCATTATGACTTGCATATGTAAATCCCATGGGATTTTTCTAACTTACAAAATGCTGTTTTTTTTAATATAATTATATGACTATAGAAAGCCACAGCCATCCCATCTAAGAAAGCAGAGTACTTCGATTCATCTGAGCCGGTCCAAAACAGGGTCTATAAGTCCCTAAAGGTGTGGTCCATGCTGGCTGATTTGGAGGAAAGTCTTGGCACTTTTCAGGTATGTTATTTACATGTCTGTGATTTTCTAATTGTAAAGAGATTAAATTGGATGTTTGATGTTTTTTGGAATTATTTTATTTTCCTTTCCGTCCTCAGTCTACAAAAGCAGTGTATAATCGCATCATTGACCTCCGCATTGCTACACCTCAGATCATCATCAACTATGCTATGTTCCTAGAAGAGCACAACTACTTTGAGGAGAGCTTTAAGGTAAAAAGACACTACGTCACAAGCCAAAATTTAATCTCAATATATAGTGTTACCTGCATCCAATTGAACAATTCTCTCATATTTATGTTTTTAACTGTTTTTAGGCATATGAGCGTGGCATTGCTCTCTTCAGGTGGCCAAATGTTTATGACATCTGGAACACTTACCTGACAAAATTCATTGACCGTTATGGAGGGAAGAAGCTGGAGAGAGCTAGAGACTTATTTGAACAAGCTTTGGATGGCTGCCCTGCCAAGTTTGCAAAGAGTAAGTAGCCATATCTGGTTTACATTATCAATTCAGATACATTGCACATTTGTGTTTCACCTTAAACCCTTGTCTTAAATGCATTGATGGGTATTGTAACATTGTTCCGTGTTTTCTAGCCATTTACCTACTGTATGCTAAATTGGAAGAGGAGTTTGGATTGGCAAGACATGCTATGGCTGTCTACGAAAGAGCAACACAAGCAGTGGAGACAGAGGAGAGACATCACATGTTCAATATCTACATCAAGAGAGCAGCTGAAATATATGGGGTCACATACACCAGAGCGATTTACCAGAAGGCAATTGAGGTACATGTTGTTACAACACTGAAAAAAATGCATCATGAACATGCATCAAAGGCTATAAAGCGCTGGAAGTTACATTATCACTAAATTATCCTTCAGTCATTAGCTTAAAACCCAGGTTTCCTCTGCTCAACACCATTCAAGCACACTAGATAAACCCCGTTGAACCGTTTGTGACAATCAATTGATTTAAGTATTTGTTATGTAGGGTTTTTTTGTTTTCATACTCTTTGAAATCACTGCAGTAGGTGGGTTTTGGTGAAATCAGACAATCAGCGGCAGATGTTACAGCTAAATACTGAATGCAGGGACACCTATCTACATATACTACTAAGTGGCATGTAAAAAAAAAACACCCTGAAATTAATTATGGATATCTTCGTATGGAAGACACATTATTTATCTTGAATTACATAGCTACAGTTTGGACAATTAGAAATTACTCCACAGATTGTTAGAGCCAGCACCTAGTGGCCATTAAAATAGCTGCATCTTCAAGCCCTCTGGTATAGGCTTTTTCCAACTTTTGAACTGTATTCTATAGACTGTCATTAAGGGCTGGGCGATAAATCTATTTTATCGACTTCTCCCCGCGCTTAGAGACACAGAGACGCTATAGTGACACACGGGACAGCATAACTGCAAGCGTTAAGTACGTTCACAAAGGTGAAGGTGACAGGAGCCTCAAAAGTATATCGTCTGGATTTCTGACGATAGAAGAATTTATGATAATATGTTTTGTCAAATTACTGCAGCCTCCAGTGCAAATGTGAACAACTCCCACTCCCCTGAAACGACATAGTACACTTTTAAAGTTTGCAGGTTGCACTTAAACCCCAAAAAGGAAATTAAGTTTACTTTATTAACAGAAGGGAAATTTAATTTGCATTTCTTAATTTATTTTGCTAAAATAAAAGTAAAACTTGTTTAATTTCTTTGTCATTTGTAGTTTGTTTTTGAAAGGGGGGAAAACTGATTAAAATCAAGTTCGGAGTGTAAAAATCTGAGATTATATTTTTAGGCCATATCGTTCAGCCCTACTGTCAGTATTTGTTGTAATAGGCATGAATAACAAACATTATTTTGTGTTTTCTGAAAGGTTCTCCCAGATGAGCATGCCAGGGACATGTGCTTGCGTTTTGCAGATATGGAGAGTAAACTTGGTGAGATTGACAGAGCAAGAGCAATCTATTCTTACTGCTCCCAGATCTGTGACCCCAGGGTGAGACAGTCTACCTCCTGCTATCATTTGTTATGTTACTAATCCGCATTTTTTTTACATTCAATACATTAATAAATTGCCCCTTTCAGGTGACGGCCAATTTCTGGCAGAGCTGGAAAGAATTTGAGATCCGCCATGGAAATGAGGACACTATTAGGGAAATGCTGAGGATCAAACGCAGTGTCCAGGCTACATACAACACTCAGGTCAATTTCATGTCCTCTCAGATGCTGAAGGCCACAACAAGCTCTACAGGGACTGGTGAGAGAGCAAGCACTAACCCATTTACCTCTGGCTAGTATTCTTCAGCATGGGCAAGGATAATGAATACAATCTTTGGCCATTTTAAATGTGAAAAATTTAAGATGTGACTGACATGATCAGATCCTACCAATTATTTGCTTGGTTGACTTGTGTCCAGTGTCAGATCTTGCTCCAGGCCAGATGGGTATTGATGATATGAAGATGCTGGAGCAGAAGGCACAGCAGCTTGCAGCAGAGGCGGAACAGGATAAACCCAAGCCAAAAGAAAAGATTCTCTTTGTCAGGTTTGTTGTCCTATTTTACCACACTGTCTCTGGCTGCCGGTTGGCTGTGTTTAAATTGGGTCATATGTTCCAATGAAATGTAGGCAAGTCATGTATTTATGACTATTTTTTTCCATCTGTATATTCAGGAGTGATACATCTCGCAGCGAACTGGCTGAGCTTTCCAAACAAGCCAATCCTGATGAGATTGACATTGATGATGAGGATGAAGATGAAGACCAAGGACCAGAAGGTGAGTGATAGGCACTTGTCTCACTAGTAGCACTGATAATTTGATGATTGTTATGTATTTTATTGATCAGAGTGTGCTGAATGTCTTCTCTTGGCTTTCACAGAGGTGCAGCTTGAACAGAAGACTGTACCGACAGCTGTCTTTGGAGGTCTGAAAGAAGACTGAAAAACTAGTTAGGCTACAACTATAGCTCAGTAAAGATACAGTCTTCTAACTCTTACTGCAATCACAGACAAACTGCATTTTTAAAGCACACATTTTCTCTCAAGTTTAGTGGGCCAGTGTATGTATGTATGTACCATGTAGTGGCCACAAGGTGTCACTATTTCTCAAGTCTCCAGATGAGACTTCATTAAAATAGAGCTGAGTAATTTGACTTTGATTATTTTATCAGTAACATTCATTTTAGAAAACTGTTTAAATGCCAAACTGGTATTATCCAGCAAATGGGTTTTTCACCATGGAGCATGCAGCTAAACATTTACCACAAATTGTTGGCTTGATGTTTTAGTTGATTTCCTGCAAAACCTGTTTTTGAAAAGATGTCCGAACTTGAACGCATTTGCTCTAGTGTATAAATTTGACAAACAGGATAGAGTGAAATTAGTAAAAATAAATAGTGATTGAATAACCCTTTTGAAAAAGTATTTTTCGATTAGTTCCTAGTTTAAACTATATTTGTCTTAGTTTTGTAGAGTGACGAGTCATTTTTACCACACACACACACTGTATGTTTCAGATAAAATGATTCCTTGACCAACCCAGCTATAAAGATTATTCAGTGTTACCATTAAAGCTGACCTACTACCACCTGATATTAAGCTTAATTTGTGCTGTGACCTTGGCCTCTGCCAAAATTGCTATTGCATCTGTTACAAATATTCCATATTTTGTAATGTCTCTCCAGACTTAAAAACATTGCTATAGTAAAACTTGAGCAGTCATCACGAGTAGTTTCTCATCAATAATGACTGACTAAAAGGATTTTTACTTGAATGAAAACCTAATGGCTAATGGTATTAACAAATATAAGCCTCACCAAATTAATGCTGATTAACTTCATGTTTCTATTTTATTCGCACACTGTATTTAAGCAGTAGGAATTTGGGAAACTAAATACAATAGTCATATTCTGATGGCAGAAAAATGAGGTAACCTGCTCTAACTGTTCTAGTTATTAATTCTTTACATTGGAAGGATAACACATTCCAAGAAGTAAGTTTGTGGATCTCAGACCTCATGTTTTGTATTAACGTCACTCTATATTGATGAGTAAATGTACAGAAGACAAGACTGAAGATACCAATGAGTGAGAAATAATTTGTGCCTTTATTAGATTACAAAAACAGAAGTAATCCTCTTACTGCTGGTGGCTGCTAGGAAGGCTGCTGAAACTTTGAACAACATCATGTGATCAGGAGGCACTCCTGAGACTTGAGTATTTTCCATTGTGGGTGGCACAACTGGAAACATCAAAAATGGAAAGAAACGTTTCTATGTAACATGTTACATGGTTCCACATTTCTTCTGTCTCTCAAATTGTCTACATTTATAACTAATTCTTGCTCAATTGTTGTTTCTCACGCTTTGTATTGTATACAGACTTTAGAAGTTTTGCGAATATAGTCTCTGTAGATTTACATATGTTTGATGATGATGATGATGATGATGGTGGTGCTACTGATGAGTACCAGACCATAACTCTGATTATTCATTCAGGAAATGATACTAGATAACTGCTAGTTTATTTGTTCCAGATAACAATTAAAGGAGAAATTTCTTTAACATATATTACTTGGACTTGGGGCTAATGGTTCTCCTGGGAACAACTGGAACATGAACACAAATGATTTCAGAGGGTCAGTAATATATTGCTGTGTTTATTAAAATCAATATAACTATTTCTATATATTGATCAACGGTTTCAGAGGTCTGGCCTTAAAAGACCAACTAAAATTCCAGTGTAGTCTAAAAACCTATATATATTTGACAAACGAAAAGTCAAAAGTTCCAGCACATGTTCAAAAGTTCTTCATTAATCCGAGGTGTGTCATTTACAAAATGTCAGGTCAGGGTCAGGGGGGGTTGATGGACTTTGGTCACGGATGCTGGTGCAGTTTTAATGTTTTGGGCTTTACAGCCAAGGTCAGTGGTTGTTTTCCATGTTGCTTGATATTGTACAGTCCCGCTACATATGCATTTTTCAGAGAAGAGAGAAGTGAAGAGTGAATAAATGAAACACATCTTTTGATCTGGTTGTAGATTAACATTAGATGACCATATTTTGTTTTTTAAATTACACTGGCGGCTGAGGTTTGACCTTTTAGTGGTAGCACTTCAGCAATGTGTATGCATGTGCATGGGGGCTGATGCTTTGCAAATGCCCCCTATAATCTGCAACTATGGTTATTAACGTTAATGCATAAACAGTATAGCTTAAACAACAGAGTCCAAATATATAAGGCCAAATAATCTCTCGCTCTTTATGTGGCCATTACACACACACCCTCTACTACCTTTTACATAACATCGTTTCTTATAATGGTCTTAAATTTATCAGCTCCTATGAAAATAAAAAAATACACTTCTTCACACTTTTCAGTCCACCTGAAAGGTATACTTACCCGAAGATCGAGTCTTCCACTAAATAAAAAAAGAAAAAGAAATTTAAAAAACTACATTATTAGTAATCCACTATTATTAAATCATGTCACTGTTCGTAATATTCCTGTTTCGGGTTCACTTGTCACTCGTCAGACGCCGTCCCTGCTGGCGTTCACCTGTATACCAGCAGATGCACCTGTAAGCAGAAGTCACGGCACCATTACCTGCTGTCTGTGTTCACACGCATAAAGCCCGCCCTCATCGCCCAAGCTCTATTTCTATTGGCTAGCGCGCTGGCTTGGTGGTGCCAGTGTGGAGCACCTGGCAATCAGTCACCGCCGTTGGATCCTCGTACAGTGAACGCACCACACAGCAATGCGGACGAAGGGCAAAACCGAGGGGAATACTCCGACTTTACGTGATAACCTGACGGGTCTGGGCTTCGAAAGACCTTGAGCAGTAACTCAAGGGCTGTTTCGTCTCCAAAACCGCAGAGAAAAAGACAGAAACTCGCTTGGAAGCAGCTCCGGGGCGGATATTATCCTGACTGAGCGCTTGCCCACATCCGTATTCCCTTTCCCGGTCGTGTGGAATAGCCGACTAAAAGAATGATTGCTTGAAATTTAATACTGTCTTGTAGCTTTTGTTTTGCCAGCACTACTCCCCATTTCCCTGTGTGTTTTTTTTACGGAGTCGCTATGGTGGACTCCACTGCCATGAGGAAGACTTTTGTGGTCCCGGACATCAAGCCATTGGATTTGTATGACTGTACCCGAGCAAAAATATGCGCAAATGTGGGATGGCTGTTGGCAAAGTCGTACGGCTGTGCAGGTAGGTTATGGTTTACTTTCGGCCTGCTTTAGTTATGGCTAATGTTCTGATGTGTTTCCGATTAGCCCCGGTCCTACACTGTGTTTATATTCTGTTTAGCAGTGAAGAAAAGCGCATGCATGTGGGAATACTGCGGTGTTTGTACAGCTCAGCGATTTTCAACACAAAGAGCGCATATATGGAAAAGCGCACCGTGCGTTTTTTTCACTCTGACACATGTCATTTGTTCTCACTCAATGGGTGGTCACATTTTATAGGTATGTGTTTGAGAAACGGGCCTCCTCCCAGGCCTTATCACGCTAACCCATTTTGTCTCGCCAACAGGCTTCAGCCATAAATTGCAGGCTTTTTGCTTTTTATCCGCTTACGCATGCATAGCACACGGGGCGTAGATGGATTTCAGTCCCTTTCTTTATGATGATGCCCTCTGATTATGAAAACTACCATGTTTCTACCCGGGATATCCCCGAGAGCTGCACATAAAATAAGGAGTTTTCTGAAAATGTCAACAAAGCTCACGAGAAGCCATCCAACCCCCAGTGATGAAGAACACACCCACCTAAGAACATCATTTTGTGTTAAAGAGCACACCTACAAGACAGTTTTGCCTCTGAGGTAGCCACCATTGGGTCCACCTTCACATATTCTTAAGTTCCAAAGATACTAATTATATATAAAATGCATTCTGGGTAAATCTTCATAAAATTAAGAATTTTAAGGAATATAAACATTTTTAGGATGCCTGCTTTTCCAAATTATGCCACTTTTATTTTTATACTGAATTATTAATAGGTTACTAACGTAAGAAGGCCCAATAAATCCGGAATCGTTTGAATAACCCTTAACTGTCGGCTTAAGTGGACTTGGTTACTTGTTCATTTACCAGCATTTAAAAGGTTGAACAGTGTGTGCTTTGACCTTGTGTAGATATGAGTGTTTCAGAGCACCATAGATTAGAAGACAGCTGAGACAGCTAGCGCACTTAACTTGTCATTTCCCTCCTGACTTTATTTCAGTACATTCTTGAATCAAACAATGCTGCATTCCAGGGAACGCAGACAAAAAAAAGACATCAACACCAACTTTCAGACATGTCGGCTGATTGGTGACTTGGTTGTATTTTAAACAACCTGACTAGAGTGTTACACAATCCAAAGTAGACTTCTGGTCCCAGACTAGAGGCTTCTGTTTGTAGTAATTGTGTGTTCTGTTTAGCACTTCAACCACGCCCTCTGGTCAAAGTCACCCTCTCTGTCAAAGCAGAGAAATAGGACGACAGAGACTGTGGATGTATGCCGTTTGTCTTAATTAAGCCAGTGGCATTGCTGAGAGCTTCCTATAAAGGCAAGATGACATCATCAGTTTCCCTCCCACAAACACAACTGCAAACAGCAACAGGAGTCCAGTGAGTTCACCTGGTCCTCTCCATTTCCAGGTCCCTCAACCTAATGATGACATTTGCTAACGCCTACATTCTTATGGTACAAAACACAAACTTAAACATTTATGTAGACCCTGTACCATCAGGAACTATACTGTAGCTTTAACTTGGACCTGGTTGGAGGCTAATCACTATTAAATAAATCAAAACAAAGAAAGATGTCTTCGTCTCGCGTAGGACACTCCAAACCACTCTCTGTACATGTATGATCATCTCAGGGCGAGGTATTATTTGTACTGAAAGCTCTTTGTGAGTCATTCATTCGGTGGCAAGCAGATCAGGTGCGCTGAATTATGTTTGAGACAAAGTCCCTTTAGGCTACACCAAACCCACACCCATGCTAAAGTAAAGTCTCTCCAACGTGATGCTTACACATAATTTTAAGTTTTGAAGAGAATGTGTGTTTTGTCATTCTACAATTCTACGCTTTGAATCATAATGCAGGTGTTTGGGACTGTAGTTTTATAGACCTTTTCCTGTTTAATGCTAATGGAATAACATTTATTAGTTTTTAGAGTGGTATTGATGACAGGTTTTGTGAGAGTGACCAAAACTACTTAATGTCTATCAGTTGAGACCAGAAACTCTTGATTCTCCAGTTTTGTGGCTTGTGAACCGGCAAGTTCATAGGGATTCTATACCTGTGAACTCTGCTTTAAGCTTTCCCTTTTGTATACACAATTCCAGTGTCTATTGTGCCAGTTTGCAATCCATCTGAAAACATTTACGAAATGTGGGGCCCAGGCTCTTGTTTGTTTCTTACCCAGGAAGGATTCAATTTAGGGCAACTGGACTTTATAGAAGATACTTGAAGACATTTTGCCTCTCACCCAAAGGGCTTCTTTAGCTCTAACTGACCGGTGGGGATTCCCAGGTATCTAACTTCTGTGGGGCCTCTGTTTGGATCCTCATCATCTCTCACGAGTGAACCCAAAACAGTAAGATGTCAAAAACCTGTGTATTCAGCACTCTGAAACACCTTGCTGTAGTTTCACCTAGTTGTGCAAATCCCATGGGAATGATTACTCATCCCCTGAAAATCTATCTAACTAGGATGAGTCAAGAGAAGGATATAAGTTTTTATGTACTTTGTCTTATTGTTCTACACTGCTTTTCTTGCTAGTAAGTAAGCAGTGAACCCTCTGATACATTGATTGTTGAAGTCTGTTCACTTTCCACTCTACACATGGAGGTCAATGGTCAGAGACAGCTGCAGAACAGCGTACAACGATCCGGAAGGGACTGTAGGGTATCTTGATGAGTGCCCTGCAGGGGAGATGTTTGCCAGAACGAGGACTATCCAAAAGTATCACTCTATCATTCAGCATTGTCCTATAGTCACTCTAGCTGCCATGATGTAATTACATCATCTGTAATCTATGTTCCTGGGTAGGATGTCTTGTCTCCCATGATACAGGATACACACGGCTGTTAAGGATGTCATAATTCTAATGATGACGTGAATCTACAAGTCAACATGAGTTCGCTCGTGTAGTGCTTTCACAGAAATATGTGATTTCTTCTCAGCAAGTACTTTCACATTTTTGCTTACTACCAGGTAAGAAGTAATCTTTGCTGTTTTGGGCTATTTTTTACCGTACTAATCAGCATGACTGGAATTTTAAAGGGCTTTTGCAATTCAGTTTTGCCTTCTGGTTGACTGCAGCTTTAAGGTTGCCAAGCTTCTTACCTGTCGAGCCTTTCTAATTCTAATTTTTTCATTGTTGAAGAAACTTTTTTAGCACACCATTTATAACTTAAACTAGGCATGGTGTGATTGTTTTTGGTTTTGGATTCAGGGAAGGGAATAATCATCGGTTCCAGTCATGATAGGTGGTGAAAATGCATAGCAAACCAACTTCCAATTCCAAATGAGAAATAAAGTTCATTCTTCACTGTTTATTACAACACAGTTGTTTTATACCGGGGTTTTTCTGTGCCCTCTTACTGAGGTCTAGGGACAAAAGCATAGAAAATAAGAGGTTATTTGCTACACCAGATTAATGTGGATACTAGTATAGTTTCCCATTTTCATCCCTTGGTCAAGTACATATATTTCTTAAAAAGATAAGCCGGTTGCGTTATCTGAAATTTGTCCACATTACTGCGTTTCAGAAACCCCTCATGTGTTGAATGGAGTCAGTATTTGAGACACCATGAACTCGTTCTCTCCTGTTTATACAGTAAACAGTTCTAATGACGAGCTTTACAACGATGCTGTAGACAGCTGTACTGTACCTTTACCATGTTAATGCTCCAGACACATTGGTTTCTTTGGACTTCTGGAATTATGACACTTCAGTCTTTGAGATATTAGGTCATTCTGACAATGTTTAAATTAAGAATACAAGATTCTCACTGCGGATTAAGTCAGTGTGTAATAAATTTATGATTGTTTCCATATAACACAGAATCATTCACTGAGAAAGGGGAAGTTAAAAAAGAGGCTGCTGTTGTGTCTTGATGTTTAAAAAAGCACCTTCTCCTCTCCCTCGCTCTTGTGTGTTGACAGAGCTCACTCTGTCTGTCAGATCAGTGAATACCTCCCACCTTTATAGTTTCAGCATTGCTTTCATTCAGACAGAAGCCTTCCCGCTTTAGCACACTGTGTCACTTGGTTCTCATTGTGGAATCAAATTGTCCGACATTATGGCTCTGGCCTACTTTCAGACACACCACTATACTCCCAACGTGCAGGCACATTTTCTGCGCACGTTTGTTGTGAATGAGGCTTCAGTCAGAGCTTTAGGTAGGCCATAGCGTAGCACAGAAGTTCTCACCTCAACTATATTTTGGGACGTCAAAACGGTCAGCTTCCTTCTAAAAATGAAAGCTTACTGTCATACACTTTGGAACCCTTTTCAACACAGGATGACAATTTTTATATTCCTGATTGGCCTTGTGCTGTGATCTGTAGCATATAATTTAATTTTTAAAAAAACAAGATCAGTACTCAGTGTTATTTCTTCTTTTTAATTCTCATGTCTCTAATATATCATCTGGACATATACAATGAGTATATATATATATATATATATATGCAAATTTTACAAATATACAAGCCCAAACAAATGTAATGCTAAGTACTCCCTTTGTTCAAAAACTCATCATCCAGTGTTTTGAATGAGCAGATAAGCGCTGCTAATGTTACTCGAGCCAGCTTCCTGCGTAAATGCTTCACTTTCACATGTCTGCACGTCTGCACACTTTTGCATGTATGAGAGCTTATGAATTATTGAATCCCTGTCAGGTGTCCCGAAGGGGTCCGGGAGGATTGACTGACATCTTAGTTTGTCGAATGTACTAGGTTTTGAAGATTGCTGTGCCCTGCTGTTAATGGAGAGAACACTGTTGCTGTGACAACCATCTTGTAATTCAATGCTGATTATTCCACTTAAGCGTAAAGTGGAAATGAGTGGAGGGCACTGCCTAATGGTCGACTACCAAAGAAACTAGCATGGCTCTGTTTTCGGCTAACCTTTGTTTTGATGTGTTTGAGTTGCTTTGAGTTTGCTGGTGAGTCACACGCATGTAACTGGTAATGTTTGTGACATGACCCGCACGCTAACTCAGTCAATGAAATAGAAGAACACATGATCCATGTTATCAGCTGCCTATCAAACAAGGCAGGTCAGTGTAGCTATAAGCTTACACGGTGAAACTGATGGTAACACTTCTGAATTGTGTTTATTGCCAGCTCAGCATCACGGTTGTGTAATTGACTTTCATTTTTCATGGAATATTCTCCTCTTATAGCACAGCATCACATTCGGTGTCTTCTAAACACTCACCTTGTTGGGCAGCTGATAGAAGGACCCCTTTCTTAACTTGTGCAGAGAGAAGCAGAGGATGCAGCTTGTACTTGACTAAATGTACAGATATCTCAATTAGAAATGAGATTAAAATTATGATTCACAGTTGACTCATCAGAAAATATACCTCCGTAGAAGTCATTTGGCTGCTTATGATAATTATACAGAAGCATCAAAAATATTTTTGGATAATGGCTGTAATTAACTATTGAACATAAGTTATCTGGACTGAATGTGCAGATGTGACTTTTGACTTTTCATTCAGACTAGTAGATAAGTTCTGACCCCGTGACCTATGAAAGTGGCCTCCAGGTTGTGCAAACAAACGCGCAGACTCCAACGATTTCAATCACATATTTCCCTGGGTCTATGTTTGTGTCACCATCACGTTGACGTAACTCCTCTTTTGTCCGTGACTAAGAATTATTCTGCCAGCTTGTCATAGCTCTCATCGTTTGTTATATGTAATACAGTATGTTCAGATTCATAAAGACACAATTTGGGAATATATGGATTTGCATCGGATGCTTTTTTGTGGTGTTGGACATGAGTGAGTCATACCTAGGCTGTCTCATAGGGAAATCCTGTTCATATATCGACTGACCTCATCTTTCAGAGCTGTGGCATTTGCATGCTGCTTTGTATTCGGGTAAATTTTATACACACTGGTGCCATGAAACCATGAAAGGTTATTTTTTCTTTTTCTTTTTTTTTTAAAGTGTAAATTATAAACTACTTCAACTTAAGACTAAAAGTGACATATTAATAGGTGTGTCTTAATGTTCAGAATCTTAAACTGACCTTTTTAGTGTTGGCACACACTAAGACATTCCTTACAAAGTGTTGTGACACAGTTAAATCCTTGTGCAGTCAGAGTGAGCAGCAGAGGTGTGGGTATTGCTTAAACTTTGTACCGTGGTGTTCTGTTGTTTTGTCAGTGAATCTGTTGCGTGCCTTTAATGGTAGGACCCTATAGTCCCACCTCTCTTTCACCTACACAGCTTTTTGCTCGGGAGCTTTTAAAGCATGTAGAGGTGTTTGCGCGTGCAAACACACACACACACACACACACACACACACACACAGAGCGTATTGGGTTTGGTGCTGGTTTCATGAAGTTTGAATGCAGATAGACCGGTTTTTCTGTGGGTGTGCTAAGTGTGTGTTTTAGGATAATGTTTGCTGTGATGTCATTCACAGTGTCAGCAGATTATTTGACCGTCTTCCTCTTTCCGGGTTGCTTTTGACGTGGTCATAGAAAAATATAGCACGAAATAGCAGAAAGTGAGCACACATTAGTCCAAAGTAAAGGTCTCGGCACTGGCTACCTGTCTGTTTTAGATTTGATTTAAGATCATTTTATTGGTTTTTAAAGCTCTCAATGGGCTTGGTCCTGCCTATTTATTGGACTCGCTATGAACGTCCAGGGTGTCTGGGAGGGGCCTTTTAATTATATCAAAAGTCAGAACTGACACCCACGGTGAGGCATCCTTTTATTATTTAGGTCCCCATCTTTGGAAGGCCTTCCTGAAAAACTGAGGGCAGCAGAGAATGTTGACATTGTTAAAAGCAAACTCAAGACCTACTTTTTTAGCTCAAAAATTTTGTTCATTTTATTTGTCTATGTAGTTAATTATATATTTATTCATTTATTTTATCATTCATGATTTATTTTTTCTTTTATAGGTTTTGGTCTGTGCCACAATTTGATATATCCTTTTATTCTCTTCTTTCTCTAGATTGTATATAATATAGCCGTTTACTATATTATGTGTGTGTTTGAGTGTGTGTAAAGCATTTTGTGTTCATTGTTCATTTTGTTGAAAAGTGCTCTACAAATAAAGTATGATGGATGGATGGATGGACGGATGGATGGATGGATGGATTGATTGATTGATTGATTGATTGGTACAGTGCCAATGTCTGAAAAAGGGCCTGACCAATATATGGATTCACTGATGGGCTGATGTATGTCCGTCAACATACAAGTTCACCGATGTACACTAACATGAAACACATTTTATAAGGCAGAAAAAGAGGTTTTGACCAGTCATTTAAAAGGGTCAGTGAGACGTAATGCTGGTAAGTACCAGCACCGACGTCCCTGCATTTTATGACTCAGTGTTGTTGACTTAAACAATGTCTCCCCATCTTTTACTCTCTGTGACAGCAAGCTTATATGCTGCATTATCTTGCAAGCTAACCGCATACTGTAGCTACTACCTTGTCAGCTGAATGAATCCAATGTGACCATCTTAGTTCTGTGTGACCATTCGGCCTATAACGCTACACCATTAGTAGGTATGTAACTAAAGCCTAATTTATACTCTGTACTACATGGCATGTTTGATTGTGATCTCCTTTGAATCTAATACACAGGTTTGCATCTTCTCTGTGAAATTGAAAGTAGAAAGTCTCTTGGAAGCTTCAGACCAAAAAATGTTAACCGCTGAGTTCATCACGCCCCACTGACCTTGATGTCTGCTGTTCTCTAATCTCTGATTATAACTCCTTGCTACATGCCAGTTCTCATCAGCCTGTCTCCTAAACCTGCCAGAAAATCCACTTGTTCCGTTGTTGTGATGTTATAGGATGTCGGTGACATGCACTGATTGAAGAAATGAGACACCCCATCCTTTGCCCACTCTTGTATTTTAAGCGTCCCTGCATTTAATGACTCGGTGTTTTTTCTTTGTTTTTAGAAAATGTCCCTGTTGAGCTGCGCGACCCCTTCTACTGTGACCAGTATGAGCAGGAGCACCTTAAACCGCCTGTCACGCGCCTTCTGCAGTCATCGGACCTCTACTGCCGCACCTACAGCCTGCTGTTAGGGGGCGCTGGAGCTGAGGCCCCACCCAAAGACAATACCACTCTGCTGCAGCTTCTTCCTACTAGAGGCATAGTCGCCAAAGATCAGGACAAACCAGTGACTGACGCAGACCTCTGCCGTAAACCCATCAAAATGGTAAAGATGGGTGACAGTGTTCGAATCGTTCTTTAATCTAGCAGTAAACCATCATTCTGTCAGTACATTTGCTTGAACTCGATACTCGGAGTATTTGTCCTTACTTTGATTAAGGGTAAACCTGTGATTAGGAAGTGTTTTTACATGCCTGAGAATATCTTAAATTCAATCAAATTTACCATTGCATAATCTGATTTTTGAGTAAGCGTAACTTTATTTGTGCTTGTTTCATTTGCGGTTTATACGTGATGTTTGAACATTTTTATTTATTTATTGCATTATGGCAGTGTAAGGAAAATTCATGTGACTTACTGAGTGCCTGTCAATTATGTGGAGTGGTCTGCCGATTCATTCACAGGGATGTGAGAGGAGTTTTGGCTCAGATGATTTTTTTTTTGGAGAGCAGTCTATCCAGTGGCTGTAATGTCCAGGGGTCTGTTAAAACCAGAGGGTGTTGACAAGGCCCCGGCTGTTGATGTAGAGGTTTGTTTACACTTTGATTCAAGGGATTAAAGAACATCAAAGACTCCCACCCGTTCCAGCCCAGCCCCCATCCCCCTGCGCTGCCCCCCAGCTGATCCCTGGGGATGAGTGGATCCAGCTGTGAGGACTAGGGCAGTCATGGCAAAACAAGGGATGACTGCTTAATTTCAGGGTGTGAGAGGGAGTGAGGGCCTGCGTAGGATATGCTAGGAGGTCCACATCAGCTGGAGAACAATGGCTGAAGAGTGAAGTGAAACTGTAGATGATGTGTGTTCAGAGAACACACTGGGTTGACTCAATGAGCTGAATCAGGAGAAACTGGTTTGTCCTCTTACCGCTTTACAATGAACTCCTCTCACATGTGTGTTTTTGTTTAGTACTCACAGTTTGATGGATTACCCTAAATTCTTACAAAGTTTAATCCTAATAGTTAGAAGATGAGGCAGACTTTTGGTGTTTTTACCCCAAATATTCATATACTGTTGGCACACTTGCTGAAACTTATAGATTCTGGATTCAGATATTCCAAACTCTATTGACATACACGCCTCTTTACACACATTATTGTTTTCCTCGTGAAAAAGCATCCTGCCTCATTTTTCCAGCCAGTTTGCCTCAGGCACATACATAGAGGCTGTGTTTTGAAAGCTAAGCCGGCACTCTCCAGGGATGTGGAGAGATTGTTTTCCCTTGTCGTCAGGTGAAAGCTGTTTGCTCCACTGCTGCTGTTTGGTGGCCACTACAGCAGGCGTGGCACGACTGGCACTCGAGACATGACGAGCTTAATGGGGTTGAACATTTCTTAACTAGTCATACTATTGCAATAGGCTAAGTTATTTATCTAATTTATCTCACTCTCTCTCTCTCGCTCTCTTGCTCTCTCTCTGGGTAAAATTCATCCAACCGTAATGGCATTTTTAATTTCCCTTAAATGTCTCTTTATTGAAGATTTGTTGGGTATCAGAGTTAAGTGCTTAATGATGATAGTGAAACAACTTGTACATCCGTGTGACTCTACTCCGAATAGGGTAATGAACCAAATCAAACCAAATTTGAAATTGCCATATGTCGATGTGGGTCTACACAAAGTAAAAAAAATATCCAAATCTAAATTGTAATGTTGTAACGATTTATTCAAGAGTTAACTGTACGTTATCCATTGACTAACAATGGGCACGTACAGTTGCTTGTGCATTTTCTCACCTGCTTCCTCTTGTAAGTCTGCTGGCTACTCAACTGTGTGTAACCACAGAGCAGACAATCAATGGAGTAAAGCAGCCGCTCTCTCAGCCCGAAACCTGAAGGAGACTTTTTGACAAGATCTCTGCACCTACGTCACACAAATGTTTCCTTTTTTTCATTTCTCCATATCTGACCCACACCAATTTAGGAACTGACCAGTGAAACAGGATAAAATTACCCTCATACTTTGCTCATACACTTTTTCCCTAAAGAATATATATATATATATATATATAATAAAATAATCATCTGTAATTTAATTAACAGTAATCACTCCGAACAAATGACGGATATTGATATTGATGACGTAACAAAGAACATGAGGCAGGTTGTGAAAAGCCATAACAAGGAACAAACGCACTAAATACTGGTAGAAACAGACATTATCCTAAAACACATACTGGACTGCTTTAAGTGTATAGTATAACCCAAACAATATTCTACAAAAAAAGAAACTGCAAATAAGACTATGTAGAGATTGAAGTTAATGAAATTCTTATAATGGCGTTATCCTTGGAGAGTCCAACTCAGGAAGAGTTTGTGTCAGCTGTAAAAAAAAGTAGTTCTGTGAGCAAACCAGGCAACTACATGTCAAATCAAAAGAGGTGTCTGCAGATGTTTTTTTAAATTTCACACATTAGGTTTATAATGCCTCCAAATTTTGGTTTGTAAGGTCAAAACATGCCCCATAAAAACAATGTCTCCCTAATTCTCACACTAGTATGGTGTTTCTCTAATGCAACACTTGTTATAGCGTTTACACATTTGTTTGCTTGTATGCATGTCAGTTCTGGGTGAGAGCACCAGGTCAAACCATGATACGTCTCGCCTACGTAGCCCGCTTCTATCATGGCTCATCTTGTTGATGCTGCTCTATCCAGGCCTTCCAGATGCTGGCTTATCTGTGACTTAGTCTGCCCATGACTGGCACCACAGCAGCACTGTGACAGGCACGGAAAGTGGGTCATGCTGCAGCAGTATTAAAAGGATGGAGCATCAATTTGGGTCTTGGCCAGTAAACAGCTTTGGAACAAAGACAATCTGCTGCAGAACTGCTGCATTAAAGCGTCAAATATCTGTATCAAACCCACAGACATACATTCTGAATGCACTCAAACTGAGGCAGTCGTTGCAGACTGGTAAAGTTTGCCAAGCAGAAGATTGTATTGTGCCTTTTTATTGGTACCCCCTTACCTCCAGAGTGCACTGAACCCAAGCTGATGTCGTGCTGTACATACAAACTCACAGATATAGGTTATCCTAAGAGAGCCAAACAAAGTGTCACTGAGTTGTGTGCTTGATAGTCAATATAGGTTAAAAACGGCCACGTCAATACTCAGCAAACATTTGTTCAGCTCTACTACAGAATTTATTCTACTCTACAAACTTTACCCTAAGAAATGTTTAATACTAACCGTAATATTTTTCCTCTGGCCCTTGTGAGAATCCTTAGATGTGTCCTTTTTTTAAAAAATTCTGTCACTATATCTTGTGATAATTTGTACAGAGCAGAACTTATGAGTTTAGAGTTAAAGCTGAAAAAGTGAGCCAACCCTGATTACTGTAGTACAGTGACAGGAGTATTCTGTTGATTATGTATAGTATTCTGATTATGAACATTTCACTAGATATAGATAGTACAGTACAGCCACCCTCAATGGTAGTACAGTACAGCCACCCTCAATGGTAGCAGTATCCTTATGGGCCTCTTTGAATTCAGACTTATCATTGGGGCCTCAGCTCCCTGCTTACTCTACGTGCCGTGTTCCTCTACTGATCGCCGCCCCTCTTGTGGTCACACAGCCCCCATCACTCCTGAAATTAAGGATTAAGATCTGTGAAGATTAGAGATAATCTGCCGTGCAGACTGAACGTCATCATCCATGACTGGAAGATACACCAGAGATGACCACTGTCTCAGAATACAACTAATAAACCGAGCCAGTTTGTGTAGATTTTTTGTTGCCAAAATTAAATTTGACAATTATGATTACACATTACAAAATTTCTCATTATTAATTAAGAATAGAATGGATCTTTTAGTTTTCCCACTGTGACAAAGTAAGTCATGGAGTCATAATTCAGCCAAATCTCTGTGAGCCCTTGTTGTTTTTGGATAGGCACTGACACTTTGTCTTAAATCATAATGCTGTGTCGGCGGGTTTCTGCTCAAGTGAACATCAGTTAGGGGCTTAGTTGAAAACTGAGGTGGCAGACCCAAACTCGGACCAGAAGTTTGAAACATCATGGTACAGGATGTAGACTTATAGTTCAACTTTTTGTGATTAATAGATATACTCAATACAGTCATGAAACCGTTTTGTCATCTTGTTTATACATAAATGTATATCCAAAACACCAAGTTCTGATTGGTCCCTGAATCCAGTGTCCTTCAGCCCCAGACCACACTGATCCCCCAGCTTGTTTCTCCCTCAGCGAGCACAGTGGGGGTGGGGGTGGGGTTGGATCACGGTTCAGACGTAATCATGTTTTTCCCTCATCATAATCTGATATATCGATGCCTTCACATTCTTCATTTGACTCTGTTGTTGACATCTGTACGTCAGCAGATTTGCCTTTTTGTGATAATTAATGACAGGGTTTGTTTTTTTTCTCTTTTCGTCACTTTGGTCTGAAGGGTGCTAAGGATTTGATCGTTTGATGTATCCAACAGGAGAGCTGGTGTTAAGCCATGACCACGCAGCGCTGCTGTGGTCAGGCTTGTACAGAGATGCATTGTGGGCCGGCCGGTTGGTTGTTATGGTGATCTGGCAGGCTCTGTGTGGTTTGTTCCAGAGTTGCTGCTCTCCCCCCTCTCATTAGTGAGACTTGTGATTTGGCTTAGCGAGCTCTCCGTAGTCGACACTGGGGAACTCCAGGAGTAACCCCCCGTTTTCATCCTCTTTCATTCCACTCTGTTGTCATGAATTGCTCTCTCCTTTCTCTTCTGAATAACTACAGTACAGCAAAACAACAGGGTGGGACTCTTCTACTAGGTCTATTTGTTCTTGCATGTTAACTTTTCTCCTGTCATCTTTTCTCTTGGCACACTATAAACAGTCTGACGCTCCCTCGCCACTATTTAGATTATTAGAAACGTGCATCTTCCTTATATAACTCACGCTGTTTTCATACGGACACAACTAGAAAACGGCTTTTGCTTGAATAATGTAGCAGATTGTAGCACCGCATTCATAGTTTGCAATCATCGTCATGAGATAATGGTGCTCGGTCACACAGCAGAGATTTCCTCCGTCCTCCTCCTCAGCCCTGCACAGCAGACATTCCGCTGAACAAACAGCTCACGTCTCTCAGATGTGTAAGCATCAGCTCTTGTCGTGGCCATTGCATCAGCAGACCAGGCCAACCAGGTTACACTGCTTGTGTCTGCAGACATGCGGCTTCACTACTATCTGACAGGTCTTCGCTGCCAACTCCGGTCCTGGGACTGACTCTGTCCAGGTCAGCATTTTACATCAGCAGACGACAGACCACTAACCGCTATGTGAAGTTAAGAGTAAGAATGTGGAATTTGTAAGTAATAACAGGAAACTGGCACTGATTTGCACCGATTAGGCTCAAACCTAAAGATTGGGCCTTTGGAGGAATGGCCCCATGACAGGAATGTTGGTTGCGACCTGACTGTCTTTTCTCTCGGTGTTAATGGTTCTAACAAGGAGCTTGATGCAGTTAGTCAATCGCATGGAGACGGGGGGCCTCATTGCTAATGTTGGACGGCAACTCAAAGTGACACTTATTCCACTTACCGCTTTGCCTCTGTTTTCTAGTTTCTTCCATTAATGTTAATTTATTCTACTACCACTTCAGTTTTGTGCCATTGTGAGCTTTGGGCACTGATTCTATGCCTAAGGCATCTTTTTCTGAAACCCATCCTTCGATGCTATTTCCTGTGCTCTCCCCAAACTTTGTAGCTTTGGATTATTGGTGTAATGTTCCCCCCCTCCTCTGAAAGGCAGCTGTAGCCTTTGCAGATGGAAAACTAACAGTTTTGAGCAAAATTGTACAAAACAGGAGTATGTGATTTGCCTGAATAGACCGTGAAGTCTCCGCAATACTGTTTTGCAAGTGACTTTTATCTGAATTGTAGTATTATGTTCTATGGAGTAGAAGACAGTATTATGGAGGCAAGAAAGGTAAAGAATGATTGGGTATTTCCTCATGACACAAATGGAGCAAAGCTGCTAATGAGCTAACAGGTTTACACAGTTAAGGCTCTCTGTCTAACTGAGCTTATAATGTCGGTGGCGCATTTTAATGGACTCTGGCCATTAGAAAGGCCTCTGTAATGGAAGCTTGCACTTGAGAAAAAACACTCCTAGCTGTTATGGGAAGGTAGTATATTTAAGTATTTTACGCTCGTGCTATTGGACATAAGAAAACACTGTCCACATGCTCAAAAAGATGTGGGATATCTGTGTCTTTTAGAGAATACTATCCTGTCTTCCTTGGTCACCTGGTTTTGTTTATCCTGCAGTCTCTCACGTGAGTCGTACGGCTACATTTTACAGTGCACTACAAGTGAAAGGAGGCAAGCCTCAGAAAGCAGCTGAGGAATGACAAGTTTTACAACCGGGATACATGTTACCACATTACAGGTCATTGCCTACATAAGGCTGTACAAATAGGGTCCAAAGTTCCCCACATACACAGGTGTGTGACCTTACGTGCTAAGAACTCTGTGCTTCTGCTGAATCACAGCAGGCTTCTGGTGACACCTAGAGGACATGGTTACTAACGTTGATGAGATGAGTTCTGCAGTAGTGAGTAATTCTCATTGTTCTGTTCTGTTGTGGTGCCAAGCAGTTCCTCGCCATATTGGTAGAAATGTGGCTGGGCAGCATTATTGTGTCAGATAACTGATGGATCGTGTAAATGCTGACTGGATCCTGTGGCTGGACACGTTCCCCTGACGGTTCCTCATCTCTCTCTCCCATCTGCTGGTTAGAGTGCCCACCTGGCCGTGATTGATGCCTTGATGGCCGTGGGAGCCATGGAGATGGTGACTGCGGTGAAGACGTGTGGTGCCGCTGAGCTACTGGACGGAGCCTCTGGCTGGGAGGAGGCGCTGCTTCACTGGGTCAACAGGGTAAGGAGGGCAGTTTTCTGTTTAGGTTTTTAAGCAGCCAGATCTGATCTGTTTACACAATGCATGTTGACTATTGTTTTCATGTTTTGTTTTTTTTCTTAGTTGAACCAGAATCTAAGAGAGCGCACCGAAGGAGCCCAGAATGAGGCGTCTCAGGCCGTAACAGAGCCCCAGCCTGTTCAACCCTCTGTGAGCATTCCATCATACCTCTGTTGCATTTTTAACTCTAAATACTCAGTAATGTTTCTGGGATGGTGCTTGTAATCCTTATAGTCAAGATTTACAAGTATTGTTTGATGCTCAATAAAGCAAAGGACAGCCTCATTGCTTTGTCAACAAAGCTTGTTTGGTGTTTTCAGGGAAACACTGCCATCGCGGCTCTTTCTCTTGTGTGTCTCCTTCTTCCAGTTGAGCCTTTAATGCCTCTACTTGTCCCCTTGTTGTCCATTTCCCTTCTTTCTCTATGTGCTGTCCTACTTCCTCCTCTCTGACAGTGTCCCACTCGCTGGTACTGGAAACTTGTTCCTGTAAGTTCCCTCCTTTCCTCTGCTCCCTCCCCCTGTCCCTCCATCCCTCCAGTGTCCTCATCAAATTTATCAGCAAATGTCTGACGGTCAGGTGTGTTTTACTTTCCTCCTTATGCCGCTGTGAAAATGCGAGTGTGCATTAAACTGCACGTTGCCCTTTTTGTGTTATTTGTGCGGGACCGGAGAAGCCTTGCTTGTTGACTTACATGAGTGGTGCACGATGAACCATGATTAGAACTTAAGACTTATAAATTGACATTTACAGCCTGTTCCTCCCATCCTCTAGAAGAAAGATGTATGTGGAAGCTTTCTGTCTCTGTCGCTCTCAATCTCGTTCTCTCTGTCTCCCTCTCTCTTACTCACCGTCATCCGAGACCCTCACTTGTCCTACTTTCTTCCAACTGACAAAACCTTCCCTGTTTCCGCTCTGATTCAGTCACTACCCTTGCCCTGCCTTCTATTCACCTACATTCCTTCCCTTTCATACCAGCATGGTCTTTATTGATCTTTGTTTTCCCGTTTTACACAGCATTTTAAAAAATGCTCTCATAACAGTGTTTGCTTATGTGTAGACAGGTTTTGACGTGTTTGGAGAGTCCTGACTGTCATGTCTCAACATTAACTCTCGTGACAAATAGTTCTCTTGCTTGCTTTCTTTGGTAGCTCCGGTACAGAAAGGATAAATTGCAGTCCAAACAGAAGCCCAGTTTTCCAGTGGTGAATGAAGTTAAAGATCTGTCCACTGGTTGTGCTGTTGCTGCTGTCATACATTATTATTGCCCTGGCCTGCTAAGACTTGAAGGTACAAGCAAACCTAATGAGCTGATGATCTTTGAGGACTTTTTCCCCCCCCACAATGTCTTACACGGCTTGATTGTTTTTGCCTTTTCTTTGTAAGATGTCTGTATGAAGGAATCCATGTCTGTGGCGGACAGCTTATACAACCTGCAGTTCATCCGTGAATTCTGTGACAGCTGTCTGAAGAGCTGCTGTCCATTAACGCTAGAGGACATGCTGTATACGCCACAGGAGCTTCAGGTGCAAGCCCACAGTACTTTCGCACTGCACTCGATGATCAGAAATGTTGGATTCTGTGTTGTCTTGTTCATCTCGAATATCAATATATATATTCTTGATTTATTCAGCTCAACTTGCTGACCTTCCTTGCGGACCTACTCTGCTGGTTTGAGGTGAAAAGACCAGATTTTGTTCAGCCAATAGACACAGGTAAGTGTCATCAATTCTTTAAATCAGTAAGACCATAATGTGAAATAATTGTGTCCAAGTCATATAATAGGGTTTTCTTTTACTTCAGATGGCTCCACACAAGGAACACCATCTAATGTTAACAGGTGCAGAAGTTTTCTTTCTTTCTTTCTTTTTTTTTTTTTGCTCTTGTAGTCTAACATCAAGTTTGTTTCTGTACTTCAGCAGCTCTCCTTCTATCTTCAAGAAGCCTTTCCTCCCCATCTCCTCTCCTTTGACACCAGCAAATGCGTCAGGTGAGGCTGAGACTGATTCTGGTCGTCAGCACATCAAACTAATGCATTTGCATATGTCCCTCTCCATTTTATTTTTTAGATGATATGATTTGCTTGTAACTTGTGTATCTGTGTTGTGTGGTGACCCTATTCTTATTTTATGGATATTTATTTGTGTGTGTACATTTGTTTCCCTTTTGCTGTATTGTTTGGTGGCTTTGTGTTCTTGTGATGAGTGCATGCCTTTACATGTCTGTGTGTGTGTCCCAATGCATTCAGGATCTTTGACTCAGTCTACCTCAATGTCTCATATAGAAGGAGTTGGAAAGACGTGGAGCAAGAAAGCCCTCAGGTTGGACCCTGTATATTCACTACTAGTTACACCGTTTGTGTATCTGTCAGTTTTTATGAACTCACAATCTGTTGTGTTCTTTTTAGCCGCCCCCTGTCTGCAGTATCCTTCAGCATTCCCTTTGGCCTAGACAGCGATGTCGACATTGTGATGGGCAATCCTGTTATTACCCGCTCCGTGAGCTCAGACCAACTCAACCCTGCTGGCCAAAACATGAGCCGAGCGCCCTACACCCCTCCCGAAGACCTCAGCCATTTGCTTAATAAGCCGTCTGGCCCCAATGGTGCTCACAGAGCTTCGTGGTCCACCCAGGCGTCGGGCATTCCGAGGTTGGCGGAGGAAAACGGCATTGGGGACAGTGAGACAGGAGAGCTCCCCACCATTGAAGAGGCACTTCAGATCATCCACAACGAGAGCAAGATGGAGCCTCGCTTACACCCAGACGGTGCCCCCGATGGCTTCTATCTACACTCTCCTGATGACCCAGCTAGCTCAAGACATAACAGCAGCCCAGCGCCCATCAGCTGCTCTGCACCAACGCGCTCAGGAATGACGTACCGGCCCTCGAGAGACCCAAAGGAGTCTCATCGCACCAGAAATGCCTCTGAATGTTCATGCGATGATGATTCGGTGTTGAGAGATGGCAGTGTGGACTCGGATGCCTCAGAAGACTTCCCTAAGGCTCAGTCCACTCCAGCCACACCTGCTGCTGTTGCACACTCGTATAGAAGTCATGGCAAAGACGCCCCTGACAGTGGCGTGAAGATGACCAGCTTTGCAGAGCGCAAGAAGAAACAAATTTTGGATTCTCCCAAGGCCAGCGAGCCCTGTCCTCCTCAGACGACAACCAGAAAACAGAAGTCTGAAGAAAGTCCCAGCGACAGTCCACAGCTCACCAATGAAGTGTCTGAGCTCGGGGCTCGGCTGGAAGAGAAACGCAAGGCCATCGAAGCCCAGAAGAAACGCATTGAAGCCATTTTTGCGAAGCACAGGCAGAGACTAGGAAAAAGTGCCTTCCAACAGTTGAAAAAAGAGCAACAGGATGAGGAAAGAGCGGGCTTAGTCGGTACCTCAACCACAGAAGAAGACTTCAGTCGTTTAACACCAGAGGAGAGACTAGCACAAATGGAAGAAGAACAGCAGGAAGAAGATCAACAGCACCCCTTGGTGGACGATGAGGGTAGTGTCAAGGAGTCTAAGCCCAACAATCGGGACACTCCTTCAAATGAAAAAGCAGGAGAGACAGGTTCTAGGACACCTGGTGAGAAAGTGATCGCTCCACTGGGTGACTACAACAATGCAGTGTCCAAACTGACCGCAGCCTTGAGCTCCTTACAAAGCGACATGCAGCGTTTGTCTGAGCAACAGAGTCAGCTAATCAAAAAGAAAACATCATCCTCTGGCAGCAAGACCTGGGTCATCCCACCCAGCCCAAAGACATCCACCCCAGCACCTCGGCCTGCACGCCTGTCCCGAGAATCAACCCGAGACTTGAACTCTGCCTCTTCCTCGCCGTCTCCATCCCGCAAAATCACAAACCATGCCACTCCTCCAAAGTCTCCGCATGTCCACCGTAGAACCCAATCTGTGCCACCTAAAAGTCCCAAACATCACCACCAGTCTCGTTCCTTCGATGTTAAAGCCCCAACGGTTTCACGGATCCTCATCCCACATCAAAATGTTGATCGCATCCCCCACCTTCGTCGTGTAAATCCTTGGCAGTGCCAGGTCCAGACTTCCTCCTCATTCTCCATTGGTTCCTCTGACAGCTTCGATGAGCCGCGATCATCGGGGACAACTCCTGTTCCTACCCCAATACCAACCCCAACCCCAACCTCAACCCCAACTCCCCGACCTATGGCAGAAGACACCCAGTCAGACGTTGGCTCCAATGATGATCATAGTATATTCAGCATGGACTTGGAGGCTGTGCCCTCTCTAAGCGCTCTGGCCAGGAAGGAGAGACCCGGTGGTTGCAGCTCTGGCGCCCCCTCAGAGTGCTCTTTTGAGAGTGACGTACCTGCTGTGGCGCTCGATCACAAACGCAGTAGCCTGATCGAAATCCCACTGTCTGCTCTGAGAGGAGACGGACAGGAGGACGATCAAGGAGCCGACATGTTCTCCGACTCCATGAGCGACAAGACAGAACCAGAGTTGAAGGTGGTTGGGTTCTTTTTCAAGGTCAGTCACTCAACATTAGTGTATCCCATTTTAAGAAAGGCTTTTTACACATCAGTCAGTTAAACCATTTTACACTTATTATTAGGATGACAAGGAACGAACTGAGGATGAGATGGCCCAAAAAAAAGCAGCACTGATGGAGAGGCAACAGAAGAGAGCCGAAGAGCTGAAAAGACGCAAACTGGAGCAGGAAAAAGAAAAAGAATCCAAGTGAGTGAGACACTTTTTGTTTTTCTACACCGAGTCTCTCGTCTGTCTCTAATAATCAGGTGACTGAGTAGATTGTGTCCTTTGTAAATTCAAGCGTATTTTTACGATTGTATTTTCTGCAAGTAAGTTAAATTAACCACTCCTGTCATTTCACTTTGATTTTAGCAAACCACAATGGATGATCATTGAGGGTTGGGGAGACAAAAGCGAGGACAGGTCGCAGACTCCAGGTACCTCTCCCGCATCACGCACCCCACCAGTAGAGGGGACTCCCCAACGCAGAGGAGACTTCACCAAGCAGGAGTATGAGAGGAGACAGCAGCTGAAGCTCATGGAAGACTTGGACAAGGTCCTGAGACAGAAACCCACCACAGTCCGCGGCGTCAAGAAGCAGAGACCTAAGACGGTGTTCAGAGACGACTCTGTCCTCTCTCGTAGCCCGGTCAAGGGTTTCATGGGTAAACTCACTTTCCACGCACATGCTAATGATTTTGGTTTCTGGTTGGTTTTCACTGATTGGTTTATGTCCCCCCCCCACATACATATATTTGCTGTATAATCCTGCTCTGTTCCTTCATTCTTTCTCGTAGGAGCCAAGCTGAGTAAAGTCTACTCCCACTCCACCATGAACCTGTCTTCAATGACTAATGACACCGGAGGCCTGACAGTCAGGAAATCTCCCAGGTAACCTAATCATTTGAATTTATTATCTGGTGCCCAGTGGGAGGATTGGAAAATGTCAACATTACTTTATGTACCTGAAAAATTACAATTTTGCATTGTTGCACTTAACCTAATCATATCACAGCTTTAAATAATTAGAAAAATTGAAAAACTGATACAAATAGCATGTTTAATCATTACTGTCCCATTGGTTGTCTTTGAAAGTGGATGTTTAAAGAAGCACAGTTCAGTCAATTAATGGGCATTCACATTCATTCAATAATAAATCTACTCACCACTAACCAGTACAATAAAAGTGCAACAGAGTAAACCTAAATTACATTTGTACATTGTAAAACTTCTATGTATAAATCCTTAATGGAAATGAAGTCAAACACGTTAATCATTTTATCAATCCATACAATACACCAACACAAAGAAGATTGGGAGAGTTCATTAATTATTAATATTGTATTGTTGGATCAAGTAATGTCTCGGATGTGGTTACCATGATATTGTGATACAGACAAATGTTTTATTGTCTGCATAGATCTTCAATTGTGTTGTTATAATTCTCATATGTACGCTGCTTTGGATAAAAGCGTCTGCTAAATTGTGAATTGTAATTGTAATTGTCTCAGATTTTATTTTACATAAGTGCAATTTAAAATAATCTAATCTTAATAACAACATATATTTGTGTGTGTTAAACACCAAGCATGAACCGGCCTTACTTAAAACTTGTGCACTGTTAATTTATATATATTATAGTTTCCATGTTGTCATTGCTAAACATCTGTAGCTCACTTTCCTCACCAAAGTTTGATTTTTGTCCCTCTAGCCGCTCTCACTCTCCCTCTCGGCTCATGTCACCGGGGCGAATGAGTGCTCAGAATGGAGACAAGGACTGGGAAAATGGCTCTACCATTTCCTCTCCGGCTTCCATCCCAGAATACACAGGTCAGTCCTATGTTACACAACAGAAAGCTGTAAAAGAAATGAGGTCCAAACAACTATTTTGTCACTGATGTGACATTTGGAAATTTTGTATGTTGCAGGACCAAAGTTGTACAAGGAGCCTAGCTTTAAGTCCAATAAGTTCATCATCCATAATGCCATCACTCGCTGCTGCATGGCTGGCAAGGTCAACGAACCACAGAAAAACAAGATTGTAGAGGTGAGCCACGAAAAGAGAGACTTAATTTTTGTATTTGATTTCAAACACACAATTATTTTTCTTGGGTTTCTTTTCAATTTATCTTTCACCTCCCCCTTCAGGAAATGGAGAAGAGCTCTGCAAACCACTTCCTTATTCTCTTCAGAGATGCCAGTTGCCAGTTCAGAGCAGTGTACACTATGAACCCTGAAACGGAGGAGATGACCCGACTCACAGGCATCGGCCCGCGCATGATCACACTGGAGATGATCGAGTCCATTTATAAGTACAGCTCTGACCGCAAGCAGTTCACAGCCATCCCGTCCAAAACCATGTCCATGAGTGTGGACGCTTTCACAATCCCTGGTCACTTTTGGCAAAAGCGCCCAGGAACTCCCAAGAAGCTCGGCACTCCCAAATAAAGACCTCCAGGTTGAGAACCAACTCCCAAATGGACTACTCTGCTCCTCTACGTTGGCCAGTGCGGCGCTTATAATTTTATAATGTTCATTACTTTGAGGCGAGTCATGAACAGCATGAATGATTATGCTTGTTGGGCAGTTTCCAACCTGAACCTCGAGAATAATCAAGTTACGTCAACATGCCAAAAGGCCAATCAGTCGATCACTGCAGTCCCTTATTGATCTCTTTCAATAGTATGTTCTCTTGGGAGATTGTGATTGGCTACCAGGTCTACATAGATTGTAACATATGACAAAACTGATTTTCCCCTGCCCCCTTTCTCGTCCTCATCAAGCCTTGCCTTCCCCTCCCCCCAGAGTCGTTTGTGTGACTCCTAACATTAGGAGGAAGAGTGGATGACCACACTGCCTTTGCTCGCACAACAGTATTTTGGGCCAGAGGTGTTTCCACCCCTCTATGTTCCACTCCGCTTTTCCTTTAGCGGCCTTTTCTTCTTT
>OMNV01006778.1:38686-52908 GCA_900303265.1 Brotula barbata
CCCCTCTCCCCCCCCCCCCCCTCTCTCTCTCTCTCTTTCTCTCTCTCTCTCTCTCTCTCCCCCTCTCTCGCTCTCTCTCTCTCTCTCTGTGTTAAAATAGGAGACCTCAGCAGAAAATAAACAGCAGGTAATGCTGCTCTCATGAATGTAGGGCAAACACTAACCTAACCACTTGTTCAATTCAGGGGTGCTTTCAGGACAAGAAAACACCACAGCAGTCTCTTCCCCTGTGGGCTACACTGCTGGTGGACACTGCTGTGAACGTCACCTAGAATCTACCTGTGCCCCCATAGTTAGTGCACTCCACTCAGCTCCAACCTTTCTTCAGCTATAAGACATCTGGATGTTTTTTATACTACTTGACACGTTTTTGCTGGACAAATTGCCTCAGCTTTGGAAGCTGTAAGAATGAAATTCATCAGATATTTTCCTCTTATTTGCTTTATTTTCAACACGCGATGAATGGAAATCCGAGTCTAACTTGAGAAAAAAAAAATACTGGAACATGAAGGAGGGCTTTATTGTGTTTATCATTACCTAGATTCAGCTCTGTGTGAAAATGATAATCAATGCTGATTTAATATATCATGAATGCTGATTACTTAGACTTTTTTGACAATGATTTGTACAAAGTAAGTTGACCTTTGTAAGCTATGAATAAGCTAGCCTGCTGCTTAATTATGTAGTGCGACGTGCGTATGTCTGAGAGGAGGATGAGTGAATGAGAATGAATAGAAATTGTCAAACAGCTGAAACTCGCTGTATCCTGTCTATGGATGAATAAATCCTTTAGGTCACTGGGAGTCTGTTTCCTATCATGTGGTACCCTGTGGGTGTGTGTACAGGCACATAACTGAAAGTTTTCTGTATGGAGGATTATTGGGGATGTAATATCCCAACCGCAGCCCCTAGACCGTTATATTGGATATATTACAGGGGGATGTATAAGGTCAAACCTTGTGCTCAACGTCGTCACACAATCAGTGGGACTTTCTCTCTTCTTTCGCAGCCCTTAGCACTACACCTGTTTACCACATCAGTGACTGCCTCCTGTGTTTGAATGAGATTCTAACAGATGTGAAATCTTCAGAGCAGCATTTAGTAAAAATGATGAGGTGGTTGATTGAAAGTGCGTGTGGACGAGTGCACGTGAATCTCTGGATGTTTGTATTTATGAGTTTGTAAAGAGTAGTATGTGGTAGTTAAACACTATATTTTGATTGTGCAATTATCCCATGACATTCCCAAGTCACCCCGAGGTGTATTTATTTGGTTGGCATTAGATGGTGCATTTGATGTTAAGTTTCTATTTATGTCTGTTTTTGGTTAAGGTGGTGATTCATTCATTTCATAGAAGATGTCATAACATTTATGTTCTTCTTTCTCTCTTCTTATCCGATCTGTGCCAGCTCATTATGTATGTTCATTCCATAAACTGGCTACCCTCCACGACGTGACCAGACAAATAAAATTCCTTTTTAAATCATTTTTCATTTTTTCATGACCATTTTTATTTTATTTTTTCATGTTATCTGTGTGTCCATGTCATGTTGTTGTCGAGCACTGACTTTCATGTGTTACAATGTAAACTTAAACAGCGGTTACATGGGAATGCACATTCATGAACATTTTTTCTTTTGTTGTTGTTCTTGGGAATGCACATTCATGAACATTTTTTCTTTTGTTGTTGTTCTTGGGAATGCACATTCATGAACATTTTTTCTTTTGTTGTTGTTCTTTAAAGAAGTTTGGAGTCTTTGTGCTAATCAAAAATACGTCGGTATACTGTCTCAGTACTCAGAGGACAAACCATTGTTGGACTGGATGAAGGAGCTTTTACTGTTGATGAAAGGTACGTGGGTGAAATGTAGAAACGGCAGATAAAAGCTACTCATGTGCCACTCGTCATCATCATCCTCAGCTCTGCTTTGCGTGGAGCATCTCTGTGAGCAGGGAGTTGCAAGGCAAGTCTCCCAGAAGATGGCGCTGGTACAAATATTCTTCAACCTGCAAGCTTATGCTTCGCACTTCTGGCAGCCGGAGCAGCAGCTGGCCAAACTTGTCCAAGTCTCCTCTTTGAGTCTGCTGAGTGTGCTCCATCAGGGCCCTGTTCACCCTCTCTTGGATCTGCTCCACCTGCCTGCGGCCCTGTACTGACTTCACATCTGAGTGGAGAGTGGAGGGAAGATGGAGGCGTATTTAAGAAGTCTGTGATGGCAAAAAATGCAGGGCAGAGATTTGTCACAGTTTTGAGCTCTGGATTATCAATGAGGAAAAAGCTCACCGGGATTAAATAGCACCAAATATTTCAAACAGACAAACTCATGTCTGTCCAACTGAAGTGACTTCAGTTTGGACACCAAGTCCTGGGTCCTCGAAACCAGGCTTCTCAGAGTCGTTCCTGCCTGAGAAGTAATGGTTGACACCTCAATCTGCACCAGAAACAAAGTTTATGATGTTTTGATCAGAAAATAACAATAAAAAATAATCCTTTTTGCATTAAATAAAACGATGGTATCAATAGTCTATTGCTTTAGTCTCTGATAGATTCCAGTATAGAATTTCCATGTATATGTCACACAATATGATTTCAGCATTTATTTTCAGTGTGTGTATTAATCCTTACCTGTTGTCCTGTGACCAAATATATGCAACCTTCTTTGCAGTAAGTCACCTGTCTACAGAGATGATCCAGGACCAGCAGCTCGCTCCAACAGCTCTGCAGCAGCACCATCTGGTCCTCTACCTGTGGAAAGCACAATACAGTATAATTACTACAACAGTTGAGATAAATAAAGAGCGTTTACCCATGATTCCTCACCTTGAGCTCCTTGAAGAGAGCACTGTTCCTGGCCCACTCCACCAGCACAAATAGAGTCTGATCTGCCATTTTACACATGATGCTGAAGGTATTCAACCGATCATGTTTGCCCCTGCTGGCCTGTTCTCTCTGCAGGCTGGCCAGCACCTTGGCACACAGCTGGCTCTCGTCCTGTTCCCCCTCCAGGAGTTGGCTGAGGAAATTGGGCGCAAGAGCGGCGGACGAGGAGGCGACAGGGGTCGAGCTTGGTGTGGAGCAGGGGGATGAGGTCGGCGTGTTTTGTGACGTGAACAAACTGTTAGAGATCTCGTGAGGAGGACAATGTGAAGGAGCAGAGCTGCAGCTGAAAGGCATTTCTCTTTCCTCCTGGCGCTCTGGGAAGGAGCACGGATACGGTCCGGGATAGGGCAGAGACGGCAGAGTGGGCTCTCTTTCTGTGCTCATCGTGCATTCCTGAGTCATGGGTGTTGCAGACGGCCCCACTACAGAGGGAAAGCTTTGTGACGGAAGGAAAGGGCCAGGAGACAATGGACTGCTTGTGTGACCGGTGATGAGGTGAAGGTCATTTTGAGCTGTGGGTCTGTGTGTTTGTGTAGGTTCCATCTTTGTCCTGTGGGGGGCGGTGTTTGTTTGCTGCTTCATCTGTCTGTCCCGGCGGTAAAGAGGGCCAAACTTGTTCCGTCCACCTCTCATACGGTCTGCTCTTACAGCTGTTGACCCAGCGAGACATGGCATTATTATGGATCAACAATATTAATATGATTTTGGATTTACGGAGAATGTTTGGCTTATAGAGATGACAACATCCCCGTTCGTCATAAGAGTTCATATCAGCTCTGCAAAGCAGAGCTAATCTGGGTCATTACAGCTGATACCAAGACTGCTTTATGACTTGCTAGATAAGTCAAATGGGGAAAAAGAAACATGGCTGTCAAAAGAAGACACATTGCTGGTGTTCCCGCATGTCATTATTGTCTCGTTTATAAGCATCTGAGGTGGTTTTGGTCCAGTTGCGTAGCTCAAGGCACAAAGTGAAACTATGACAACCAAATCTTTCCCCAAAACAAAAGTGTCATCCATATTTCCTCGGCTTTGGGTTCCTTTACAGAAAGGTCACCTTGACTAGCTCAAGTGCTAGACCCTCCCACTTCTCTCTCTCTCTCTCTCCCCTTGACCTGGAACATTATAGTCCTATCCCTGTGTGTGTATAAATGTTGTGAATGAGTGTGTTTACTATACTGACCCTCCCTCTTCATGCCCACAGCCAAGCACTTCTGGAAGCGACAGTAAGGGCAACGTTTCCTCTGAGAACGGTTCATAGGGCAACTCTGTTTCTCTGCGCAGGTGTAATGCTTGTTATTCTGCACTGAGCGTTTAAAGAAGCCCTGCAGACAGAGAGAGAGAGAGAGAGAAACATATGCTAACTACAGTTATATAATTACCAAACCAAAGCACCTCACGTTATCACAAGATTGTACAATGGTTGCACGGACTGGAATCGATCGTCTGTCCCCGGTCTGTGTGAAAGTATAGCAGGTGTGAGTGAGTTTACCTTGCAGCTCTCACAGGTGAGCAGTCCATAATGGTATCCAGACACTCGGTCTCCACAGACGGGACAGCTCTCCTGCGACTCTGGTCTGACCTCTGGCTCTGTCTTCAACTCCTGTACTGCTGAAAGAAGCATCATCGCCACAAACAGGCTTCAGTCACATGTACCACACGACACCACAGCTGCTGACGGTGAGGAACCAGCAAAGAGTCCAACTTTATAAAGTTTTATTTAAAGGTTTCCAAATATATCAGGATGCATTGTCTGAAAACTGAAACACTGGAATAAAGAATATTTTAAGGGAAATGCAAAAAATCTATATCTTGATGTTAAGAGTTACTGTAGTTGACTTTAGGATTTTTTTTAACATTCAGAAAGTGTCTAGAAATTATGAGATTTTGTTATGCCTTTTCTACACCCTATACTATATTATTATTGGTTACTAATGTAAAAATAGCTATTAAATGTATCCAGCGTCCTTTAAATAACCCTGAACTGTTTGAACAAAAACTGTTGGTTGAATGTTTTGTAGATTATCGTTGTAAGCAGCTTAGCCCTGAAAAGCATATGCTGTTTGTTGCCAAATCTTGGTGCATCTTTCCCTTTCTGGTCTTCATTCTTGTCTTTTTTTTACTTTGACAAGATGTCCACTCCGTTTGGACTGATGACAGTTAATGTACCATTGCCGGCATTACTTAAAGTCTGGCTTCCAAAAGGCTCGGAAATGTGCAAATTAATGAAAACACAAGAACATGGAATTTCTGCCGATGTTCTGATTTTACTAAAATCCTAAAATCTACTACAGAAACCATCTCCCTTTTAAGCTATGGCTTTTTTAATTAAAACGTATTTCCCCAGAATGCATTCTGATAGATTTGATATATTTCATTCCTGCTTTTTATTATATACAATACTGGTCAAAGTCTTGGTCCCCCTATCAAACCTGGTGTTTGGTGTTCTTTTTCCCAGCTGTCATTCTGACAGTAAATAGTGATGAAAGTAGGACAAATCCAGGTGTTAGCAATGACAATTAATTAATTAGGGTTCCATTCCATTTAGGTTGAGGAGAGCCTGATTCCAAGGGAGGTCCCACTAAATCCTCGACCCTTTAACCTGTAGAAGCTGTTCTTTTCTGATTTTTAATACTGGATACACATTTCCTGTATTTTCTGGTTGTATTCTAATAAAGAGATAGATAGCACTAATAAAACAACAAATCTAATGGTGGACAAGGACTTTTGTACAGTACTGTATTTATATCTGTATACAGTATACTCCCCTCTTTTTCATTTTAGTGTATGTCCCGTGTCAAAAAGGATGCCAAAAAGCTGTTGCATATTGTACTGCACAGCTAATAAATAGAGAAATCCAGAACTCAAGTTTCATGTAACACCTAATAAACACACTGAACCATGTCGGAAATGTCACCAATTGTAGGCAATAAGGTTCAACGATGAGAACGGAGGTCTCTGGGACTTCACCTAAAAATACTTTTATGTGGTCACTGGGGTTCACTGAGAGTTTAATGTCATGTGGTTCTAAATCATCTTGGACTGTTGCCCAATACTTTTTTTTGCTACAGTAATTCCATAGTTTGATGCTCTGTCCGGTTAGTTTCAATGGAGGGGGAGTTCTTTGTTTTCCCCCGTGGAGGCCACGCCCACTTGTGATAGCCTACCGACCGTCTGTGTGCGCCTGGCCCTTTAAGCGGCTCGGGAGGCGGACGGAGCATCTTGGCTGCGGTGTTTTTGTCTTGGAGTGCCTCTGGGCCGAGGAGACAGACAGGGTTTCCAGAGGACAGGTAAGAAGAACGCTCGCTCGGAACGCTTCACCTCTGTAACGCGCCTGCTTCGTAACGCCGCGTTGAACGCAGCCGAGGCTGACGGTCGAGAGCGGGACTTCTTTTGTGGCGCGTCGCGTCCCTCCTGGCCGTTTTCCTCTGCCAACTAACGGCTTTCTTTATTCTCCTAAATCAACGCCGCTCTAATCACTCGCCTTCCCGCCTGTTTATTTTGTTATTATTTTTTATTACCACCTTTCCTTTAACGTCTCTTTAGCGTCGTTTTATCTGAATCCCGCCGTCGCTCCTCCGGTGCGTCTTTTTGTTCAGAGCATCATCAGGAACTCACGCTGCACGCGAGGAGCGCCGTTACCGACAAATCCCTCAGATATTCCAGTAACACGTCTCTTGTCTCTCCGAGTGTATCCGTCACGCTATAGATCGATTCTATGCTGATATGGAATTCAATGGGCTTATCCACAAACACGTGGTAACATTAAACCCACAGACACAGATATTGGTCATACGATAAAACCGTCGATAATCAATGATACACCGCACAGTACATATAGAAACAGAGGCCTTACAAGGTTATGCAGCCGAGAAAAGAGTTTGTTTATTTGTCCCTGACGTGAAACTTTCCCTCCTCCTTCGCAGATGAAGGGGATTATTTTTTATTATAATTTAAAACAACACTCAATGAGTAAAGACTCAGGGGAGAGGGTGGGACCGAGCACAGCAACTTTTCATTACTTCCAGATGTTCATCAGCTTTTCACTGCAGCTCGTAGCTCTCAGATTTGGTCGCTCGGAGAGGGTCAGCGGTCGGAGTAGATCAGGGGATGGATGAGGTGGGACAGAGCGGGCAGGTAGACAGTAAACCGGCTGTAGAGTTAAGGATGAGCTAAATGTCTGGTTTTCTGTTATACTTGAAGTACTCAGTCTGTCACTCCTTATTGATCAGCAGCATCAATAGAGCCATACTGGTCACAGAGGCCCCGTAAGGACAGCTTGTTCAACAGCTTGTGGCTTTAAATGGAAGACATACACAAGGAAATAAATCAAACAGAGCCACAGATCAAAGGAGAAGCTAGAACGAATGAAGCATCCTAAAGACAAATGGAACAAAGGTTGTACAATAACCATGACTTTTAATAGATGGTTCAACTTATTGATTATGGCTCTAAACTGAGACCTGCCCTTGCTGCCCTTATCATTTGGTAGCCACAAACAGATCCCCAGTCAGTTTACCGTCACAGTTTTTGATCATAGTTTCACTTCTCCAAAGTTATTTTGGCTATTCCGATCTCCCAGTGAAAATCGTTTGCCAAATCGATGACGTCATGGAGATAAGGAGACTTTAGATGCACAGTAGATGATTTCATTTCAGGAAGGAATCTGCATTGTTTCTACAATAAATTAGTTAAAGTAGAAGAAAGTATAATTAACTGCATTTTATTCGTATGGACAGTTGTTTGTGGATGTCTTTTTATCATTGTATGGGACAAGATGTCCCACATGATATGCGAGGTGGACTGTCCAGATGAATCAGTAAACACATCAGATGTTGTTTTGGTGAACGAGTTGGCAGGATGTGGGGGTGTAGCCATCAGCCCATTATGCAGTGGTACAATATACCACTGTGCTGTCGTCTAATTGGCTACTGGTTGTATTTAATCATCTAGCAGGGATTACCCAAAGATAAAAGCAGCACTGTGGCCTTAGGATGGCTGCTGCTCTGTCATGTATGTGGCATCAGACCCATTTGTACCCATAAAAGACCCCTAAAAGTCAAGTTTGAGATGTTCCTGTCAAATTTTATCGATGTTACCAGTGTGAGTTATAACCTTGATGGTTACGTCTCTGAGGACATAAATCTTAGATTGTCTGGAATCCTGTCCTAGACCCCAGGGAGACCCCCAGACTGCGGTTTGGGAAACACTAGTCAGGAGGTTTCTTCTGTGGGTTTTTCTCCAAACTGGAATGTGATTGTCTCATTACAGCGTTTGGACCCAGGGGTGCCATAGTGGAATGCAGGGTTATAAACCCCATTTGCACAGTGGGCCACACGCCGGCTATTTAAATGGCTTAGCGAGACTAATGAAATTACACCCTCAACCTGTGTGAGACTGTCTGTCACTGTCGAGGGTCAACACAGATGAGTTATTCTGGACAGTTTAAGTGACGACGATGATGAGCTATCGGCAGCAGTTCCTGTTTTTACAATGTGAGCGAAAACAACGTCAGGAGTGGCTTAAAGTGATCATCTTTGACTTTTGTTGTCCCAAAAAAATGTCAACATCAATTTTCTATGTTGTTTTGTGGTATAAATCGAGAGATAGAGTTTTTCACAAGTCGCCGTCGACTTTTACGGACGCATAAGGAAGTGCTAGGTAGGCTTCTGATGTGTTCGAAATGTCTTGCCTGCCTCTTGTGGATCAAAAGAAAGCATCAACGTAAATGAAGAAAGCGGCCATCTTGGAACTGACGCAAATTGATACCCACTCGCGTGATCGTTGTTTTTTTTCTCTAATCCTTCATCTTTCCCCACACCGCTAACACAAAAACAGCACCAAAGATCACGCTCCTAAGGTCATCACATTGACCTGTTCGGGAATGTTAACAATTGTCTTCACGTCGCTGCGATAGTCGCTTGGTTGTTTGCCAACCTGCTGTTGTTACTCCTTACTGTCACTAGATGTCAGTCCTGAGAGAGAGAGAAAGATCGGCAAAACTAACGACATTTTTGATGACATCGGTCATCCGGTCAGCCCAGTGAAGCCTGCTGTCATCCCATTTAGGATTAGCCAAAGTAAGAGATTAATAAAATTAAGAGAATAAGATGTATTCTATTATTTATGTTGTCTATCCGTGTTTGTTTTTGCTGTAGTGTTGTGCCCGTAGGAATGAACAGGATAAAGGCTTGAAGATGATGATTCAACAGAAAGTTGTTGTTTTGGACAACATGTTTATATAAACACGCTCCAGATTTCCAGTGCAGCAAATCTTAATATTCCTTACTTAGTGGATTTATTAAGGCAGCCGTTAACGTTTTCTTTGAACATATGCTCTAATCTGGATTTATAAGTGCTCGGGACAGAAATTCGTCATCCCCTTAAATAATCCCACCAGATCTCCTTTAATGCTTTAATCACTCAGAAAAGAAGATGGACTGCTCCGTTCATTCAAGTACACCAACACAGTGGAATAATTCAGTTTGCGGATGTTTGTTCAGTGTACGTTTTTATGTCCACAGAGCTCTTATTGAATCAGGAAGTCATTGATAAGATCCCTGAGAGGGAAACACTTAACCACGTCACCGCCACTGTAAGATTACTTCCTCTGTTCTTCTGAGTCGTCCGCCCGGTACCGCAGCACACGCTGACCTGAGCTTTTAACCCCAACACTGCTCCGGCCGGCTCCACACCCGCTGGTTGCCGTCTGGGTTTTGTCTGACTCCCTTCCACCCCTCCGATGCAGCAGCCATCCTTCTTAATCCCCACCTCCAGAACTGCACAGGAATTTTCTCTCAAATATTTTTTCTTCTTTCCCGGTGCCGCTCCTGTCTCTCTCGGCCCCACCCTTGCTCAGTTTCCTGTTGGAGGTCAGCACAATGACCAATAGCAGCCTGGCGGGTGTTTACGCTGCTCCTGTTCCAGAAGTAATGTGAGCAGGCCGGCCCCTCCTTTGGCCCGACTCGCTTCAGCCCAACGCCGTCTGCTCCTCCATAACGCCACTCCTTAATGTAAAAAACAGGGCCAGGAGTCCTGGAGGGGACGTCTCACGGGGTTATGATTTCACTGTCCCCAGCTTAAAGCTGGAATTCTTCAAAAACCACATGTCGGCCATCTTCACCGCACGAACACCCTGAATTGCCATGACGATATGAGATCATCTGGTCTGGTCACACGTGGTAAAAGCCTCCGTCTGTCATGTAGCTGTGTGTTGTTGTTTTTGCTTCGCCGCTCTCCATTTTTAGCTGACGTGATGAAAAATGTCTATATTCTGGTTCATTATGCATTAAGGAGTGTCGTTCAGCTGTCTGAATGAAGCCATCTGTTTTTAGGCACAAAGAAGTCTTATAAGAACATCACCGCAGCTCTCAGATCAACAACAGGACCTCCTGTTGTGAACTTTGTGTAACATTTAAGACTGTCTAAGGCTGTGTGGTGTTTCTGCGCACACCCCCGAGCAAAGACAAAAGCTTGGAATAACAATCGCTGTATTTAGTCCGACAAAGTCCCGACTCTCCTCAGGATTCTCTATTGTTGCTCTATTTTTAGTTGGGAAATGCACAAATGATGGTAATCTCTAAGGCGGAGCCATTCTAGATTATGAGGAAACATCTTCTTAGACTTTATTTACTCTCTGGGTGCAATCTTGCCGATGTCCCTCCTGCATTAGCGGGACCAGACTACACTGTGGTGTCAGCATCAGGATTTGCAATGATTCATGCTAGTGGAGTCCAAATTGGAGAACAGTCATGGTGTTCTCATTCCAGAAGTTTCCATCTGACTCTGTTCAGCATTTTCTTCCCCCTTCCCTCGCAGTCTTGCCTTTCTTTTCTCACATGCTCACTCTCTCTCTTTCTCTCTCTCTTTCTCTCCCACCCTCCCTCACACACTGTGCTGCTCCACTCCTTTCTTTCTTTTTCTTTAGTCTTTCTCCTTGTTACTCTTTCTCCTGGGCTGGGAGGAAATGACTGGGTTGTTTCTGGATCCTCGGGGAATAAAGGGATGGAGCTCCCTTTCCTGTAACCCTTTCTTCATCAGGCCTCGGGCTCTTGCAACCCGTCATCTCCATTTGGCCCCGCGCATACACAACTTAAGAAGAGAGGCGCAAATCTGGGACGCCTTTGTGCTCTGATTTGTCTCCACCTTGCTACTATCGGTGCTGTATTTTACATTTATCTTTACAGCGTCAGATAGATGAATTAAAATCAACTAAATCACACAGTTTCTATACGATTAGTTCAGTTACCTGAATAAATCAAAGGAAATGCTGCAGCTGTGTTTGCTGATATGTGGGAGTCTGCCGGCCCCAGACAGTGTGTGTTGACGTGTGTGTGCGTGTAGGAGGGGGCCTGTATGTTTTCATCCGAGCGGTGTGGGAGTGGATGGGAGTTTGTGCGCATGTGGCCATATGTTATCTTCTGTAACATACGGCACTTGTTAAAGTTTTGGCCTCTGCACAAACGCTCCACAGGCCACACTTTGAAGTAGTACTTCAAGAGTTATCTGAGTACGTACAGTCAGGTACGGTGCAAAATATTACACAGTAACAAATAGCGACGTGTTGCGGTTTCAGATCCGCACGTCAGTCAGTCGGCACGACCTCTGCTTCTTGTGTTTCCACTGTCTGTCAGTGTGTGGATGCACGAGGGCACTTCAGCAACTATTACATTTGTTTTGAGGCTCATTTTGTTCACACACACACTACTGTCTCCCTCCATGAGATGCCCCTCCTTGCTTTATATTAGAACCAGCTGTGGAACTTAGGGGCCGAATGAATGGCTCTTTGTGATTTGGCTGTCGTTCCAGTCGAAAAGCTTTCTCTCTCACTTTCTCTCGCTCTCTCCCCTCTCCGTTATTGGCATGACAACAGTATCTAACAATCAACGGAACAATATCAAGGCTTGTTATGACATTACGCAAAGGTCAGTCGGCTGCGCTTTTCACCACGAGACCCGCGCACAAAATGTCGGCCACACATGACATTAAGCAGCCTCGACAGAGGTAACAGCCGACGATATCGTGCAGCTTACCAGGCGGACGCACGGCTCCCAGCGTACGTTATGCACACAGGGAAAGCATTACAAGGCTCGTGAAAGCAGTCTGTCCCCGGGCTCTTACACACGAGCCCTGTAAACGACGGCTGTTCCCATGCAACCCAGAGGGGTGGTGTGTACGCGGCTGGATCGAGGAGTGTGTGTGAGTCACAGTGGCAAGAAAACAGAAAATATTACCCAATGACATGCAGGGAGGTTCCCGGCCTTGAATTGATTAGCCACACAGTGTGTTATTGTGGTGGGGCGAGGGATGAAGGGTGAAACGGTTTGTAGAAAGCTGCTATGCATGGTTAAGGGTTTGTCAGGGCCGCACCGCAGGGAGCTCGGGGTGATCGGCATCTCCTGTGAGCACATTGTTCTGGAGCGTCACTCACTCACAACCACTGGAATGTTTGCTCTGCAATGTTTCTCTCTGGCTTTGCAACCTGTGTTCGTCATCTTTTGTAACCTGTCGTAGGTGTGTGTTTATCCCTCTGTCTCACGGGCTGAGCTCCTTTAATGGAGCTTTACAGACGTCCCCCTAATGACTGTTTGTCGTTTCTGCTCTCCTCTGATTCTGCAGTGATTCACGAGACAAACTATATGTGAATCATGGCACCGGTGAAGAATGGATACTTTAATTTAACCCCTAAAACACTTATAAAGGTTAATTGATAATTGAGTCCACTTTTAGGTAGACCAACTGTTCAGGCTTATTTAAAGGGCTTTAGGTGCATTTAATGGGATTTTTCACATCAGTTACTGATTGATATTTGAGTACACTATGAAGAAAAAGTCCTAAAATACTCTTAAGTTAAACAAAGTTAAACAAAATGTATATACAGTACTTAATAACTTCCAATAGAATTTGAAATACAACTCTATGAAGATGGACTCTATGTAGTTATATATATATATATATATATATATATACATTTATTGCACACATCTGCACCCTGACAGATGTTGCTGACCGTCTGCATGTTGGACGTCACCTTGAACAGTATAACAGCAATATCACCACAGTTATAAGATAAATAAAATAAAACAACTTTTTACGTCAACATTTGTCAATCTGTGCCGCTGTCACGGCAACACTGGACATTATCACATCTAACTGAGTGACCAAGTGAAGGACTTTGCTGTCAAAATATTTAATATTTAAGTCATTTTTGCTCTTGTTGTTTCACGCTTTTAGACACTCATTTATACACTGACTTAAAATGCATTTAATACTTTTTATGGAGCAAAAAAGATGTCAAAAGTCTGTAGACACAACTTTTGCGCAATGTTTTCTCAATTCAATTTCCAGGCAAGATTGAGAACGCATACTTGGAAAAAAAATTGCAATACATAAAGTATCAGCAACTACATATCATTTTAATACCCTATCATGAGGTCTGTGGCAATTCCCGTCCCTGCTCAGTTATTTTCATGTGATTTACATTTTTGCAGGCTTTGCAGTAAGAACAGTTTCTCCTTTGTTGTCGTTCTGTGCAGGTGCTGACAGAGAGGAGAGAAAAGGAAGGGAGAGGAGACACCACAGCAAGGAGTCTGGGGAGGAGAGATCCCATCCCCGCAGCACCAGCAGCTGGTATGGATCCCCCTTTCCTAATTCACAAACCATTCCCAAACTTGTGCAGAATAGCAATCACACCAAAGGCCGAGACTCGGTAAGGCAGCGGAAAACTCCATGGAGATCTACTGAGGGCGATGGGAGTGGTCCGATTCCTGACGTGTTGGCGCGCTCATCCGTTGTCAGGGCTATAATAATAATAAGGTGATTTGGGAGATTGATAAACGTGGGAGACTGACCTTGAAGCGAGGCTTTCACGGTGGCCACATTCCTCTCGTGCGTGTGAGAGACAAACTGTATACATAGTGAAAATAATTTCTCCTCATCGTTCATGTGCTACTATCAAGGACTTTGATTGTAACCAGAGGTGGAAAGTACAAATTTGAGGTACTCCTACTTTGCTCGAGTTTTTCTAATTTGCCGGTCTAAGTGGAATTTCTACACAGAGAACACGTTAAAGGGAAATATTGGACTTTTTACCCACCGCACGTAAAAAAACATTTGCTATTATCACTTGAATAATGAACTTATTTTAACCCGGGCTGCTAGCTTGCATTGAAATAAATCACCGTAGCGGTTCCTCTGAAGGATCAAAGATGCTCCAGTATAACACAGCTCTTCTGGTGACATCTTACACAGAGCAGACGTGCAATTTGTACTGGATGACCTGCATCTTACCCCTGAGGGCTGTCTTAATCTTAATGGCAGGGAATTTGGGGGGTGGGTAGTG
>OMNV01006779.1:2865-26067 GCA_900303265.1 Brotula barbata
GTTTCCTAGCAGAAACCGTAGCACAGGTAAATGAGGATTTAATAGAAACATACTGCTGTGTGTGTGTGTGTGTGTGTGTGTGTGTGTGTGTCTATTATTAGGGTGTGTTTCCTTTGCAAACTTGCAATCCAGTCACCCAGTGCTGTAAGTAAGGCAGTGTTGAATAATGCAGAGATCCTCAGACTCACTACTGAGCAGACAGAGCTCATAGTGTTTGTACAATTGTGCCTTTGCAGATATAACAATGTTATAACTGTAGATATACACACCGACAAAAATGACCACGGTATGATTCCTTTCTGCTTATTGTCAGCCACTGGGGTGCTGGTGATCGATCTCACAGAGGGAAAATCTCAAAGTCATCACGTTGAAGTGTTTCTCCATGTCCTTTGTGGCGAGAGTAACTGTTTTTGTCTTTTGGGTAGTTTCAGACGGAGGTTGCCTGACATGCTGCTGATGAAACCACCATGGAGAGAGGAGGCGACCGGGCCGTGTTCTTAGAAAGCAGGTGAGAAACATTAACAACAATGGCAGCTGCGACCCTCTGCTCTGCACACGTGGGCCGGGATATGAGCTAGCTCGAGCTCGCCCACTCTTCACACACATCATTAATGTTAACGCGCTCCTCTCTGAACTACACAAACACAAGAGATAGAGTCAATGTGGATATAACTGTATCTATTCATTATTTAGTTTTAATCGTTTGCTTTTATTTGGAATCGTTTTCTCTAAAATGCCCGCCTAAGGTTATTTTTGGCACATCTGAATATGGAAACATCCTGGCTGTAGAATTTGTTTGAGACAACACTGGATTGTTAGATCATTTGAATTTCCCTTGACTCCTATGAACCGGGTGACCCGACACATTGTGTTCTCACCACGAGACGTCACAGAGGAAAGTGGCATGTGTCTTCCTGTTTGTATGAACCATAACCACTGTTTTCTATTCAGTGATGCGAGCAGTCAACCTATGTGAACGGGGACCCGAGGGGACTTTGTGTTTAAAGACTGTCCTTTGGGGTGAGGTAGTAGGTTGTATAGTTTTAGGGTTATACCCTTCCTGTCAGATAACTATACAACTTACTGTCTTTCCTGAAGTGGCTGTAATGTCATCCGTTTCCACTCTGGGAGCTTTTACGTCCCCATCAGCGTTGGTGTGTTCAAGCTTACCCAGGGACAGTGTCTAATAATGGTAGGATGACTTCATGTATCACTTTCCTTTTCATTATCATTCATGTTGAATACTTTTTGCTTATGTCAATAAAAAGCATAATTTTCCTAAATTCTGTGAAGTTTGACTCGTTGTCTCTTTGTATAGGTTGTTTCTTCGTTTCTACCATAAATATTAAGAATATTTTTTTTATGAATTTAATGTGTAAGAATACATTTTAAAAGTTTTCCTTGTCTTCATTGGCATGATCTTCAGAGGATTTTACTACTTATTTGTTTCAGTATTAGTGAAACGGACCTACAGTTGCCCTCGAAGTCAACTGTTTTTGGTCGATACATTCTAAGTGTAATTATGATGAAGCACTCCGCATGTGTACGTGTCGCTGCACCACGAGCCTCTCCATACATCAGAGAGCACAGACCAATAGGACTTTTCTGATGTTCGTACGGGGTGAGGTAGTAGGTTGTGTGGTTTCAGGGTAGTGATTTTGCCCAATCAGGAGATAACTATACAACCTACTGCCTTCCCTGAAGGGCAGCAATACTACACCAAACGGCCAGCAGGGGGACGTCATGTCCGTGGCATTTACTGTAAAAACTCCCAGGATCAACAAATCAAAGCGAGTCAACCGTCTGGCCCTAGGCCTTCGGTCCATCCATCACCTGGAATGCAGGCGTCCACAGCCAAACGCAGGCACCAAGTTGAGCAACAGGTAAAGTCTTTTAACTCTGGGTTTTGTGTTTGATTTGATTTAATAAAAGTTCTTTGATGGATAAGTTTGTCTCAGATGTTTCATTGTCAATATAAATATGATAAGAACTGAATAAGAAGTTAATCTTAGTTTTGTTTGTTGCATTTTTCTGCCCCTTTCTGGGATCAGGCAGCAGCACAGACATGTTCAAAGCCCCCCACCGACCTGATCAGACAGAAAGGAAAGGCATGGCACAGTCTCACCTCCTGGGCTCCAGCATGATTCATGTGGCAACAGATGATAGTTACAGTATTCTATCACTCTGGCCAGCACCACACACACACACACACACACACACACAGATGCCGGAGTGAGTGCCAGTGGATATCTTGCCAACATGCACATCAGACATGCCTCACTGTCTGAGATTGCAGCTCCATATCTCCTATCAAGGTCAGACCAGGGGATTGTCACTCCCAGTGAAAGCCCTCGCTCACCCCTGTACCCTCTCTCCGCATCACACTAACCACTGATCTCCTCCTCCACTGTTAACGGCAACTGCTAGTAACTGAACATTTCACCGTTTTTTACTGTACATTATACAGATTGGCATGTGTCTCCCATAAAGATATAACTCGCACTGTACATGTATTCATCGTTCAGCGGTTTGTACATGCCAGTCATGCCAAAGTCAAACTGTCGAACTTTGCCAAGGTAGTTAAACATTCACCAAAAGTCTCTGGCACAATGAGAGGGATTACGTGACAAATCGCGGGACTAGTGCTGCAAGCACAGATTTGTACCACTGCAGAATGGTTGGAAATACACAAATGCTGCCTGCGTGTCTTGGCCAGTGTTGGTTGTATTTATGTGGAGGCTGCACCCCGTGTACTTGTCCCCCACCAGCCACCATATTGAATTGATGTGAGACTTGGCCTGGCTGATACAAGAAAGTGAGCTGAATATTAAGCCTGCTGAGACAATGGCTCTGTGTTCTCCCTGTCTTAGGGGTGCATCTCGGATGGCTACTCTTCATCCTCTGTTTTACCAAAAACATTGCAATGGTTTGACATCCACCCCAGGATCTTATTATTTTTATTATTATTCTTGTCTGCAATACGGGATATATGAAAGGCCTTTTGGTATTCAGTCTGACACCTATGATTCACAATTCACTGATATATTGTAGTTTTAGCCAAAGCTGCCAAAAAATGGAAGCAATAACACCCACCTCTCCGCTTTTACATGATGTCAGCCTTATAAATGGAATAGTATTGACTCACGGGTGTCTGTGGGTCCCACAAATAAGCCCCTGAGCAGTGTGCGCGTTCTGAAATGAATTGTGAAGCAGGTGCCTAACTCGATTCTGCCTTGTTACTGTTTGCTATAATGGTAAAAATACACATCGTAATCCGTCTAATGTAGGGAGGGGGAAGAAACACACATGCTTACATGCTGTTTATTCCGGTATTCCAAAATCATATTACTGTATTATATTTTGAGCTCAGAAACTAACGATGAGCATTATAAATCACCAAAGACAACCAGGCCTCGTCGCTCTGTTGTCCACGTGGCAAAGGCGCCTCCCTATGGTCGCTTACAACCATGCAGTGCAATGAATTGATAGATTATCTATTTTTATTCAAAGGACATTATAATCACAGATCCGAGGAGAAGATTTTTACATTAATCAGTCAATTAGCTGCTTCTTGCACTTCAATCAAAAACTGGAGCATTGTAGACGAAATCACCGCCACGGTTAATTTTTAGCAGCAGGTGGCAGTAGAGGCCTGTCTGGTCTTAAACCCCAGTTTGACCCATATATTGTACTTCAGTGGCCCACGCTAGTGAAGGACCTGTCAGACCCAGAGTAACTTATTGTTTTGACACATTTTGGTGATGCCGAAGAAGAAAAGGCCATTATACCATCAGTATGCATGCATGTAAGCAGGGGATAACATTATATATAACATACTAACAACAACAGCATTTTGTCTCTATGTTCCACACAGAGTGTATACTGTAGGTTACGACACACCTGATACGCCTGTTTCTCTCAAGATACATTTTGTAACCTAAAACTCATCACAACAAAGGTGCACTATAGATAATTACCACTTCAGTTGGTGTGTTCATTACAGCCAGGTTCACTTCAGGATCAGATGTGTTATAAGTGAACAGGGAGGTGTTTGTCATTAAATCATCTGCTGTGTGTGGAAAGTATTCTAAGTGAAGCTCAAATTAGGAAACCAGCTGTTATCCAGACAGCAAGTCTTGACTCTAGCCCCTAACAGTGAACTGTGTTTCTTTCTGGTCTCTTGAGCGGTGTTGCAACGAGCCGTATCTTCCGGGTCTAATGTTTCTCCATGTCCTCCGCACATGGACAAATCACCAGTGGCCTCCTCAACGCCCTGGAGAAGCTCAGCTGACATCAGTGCATATGTAAGACATTACACCTTAGTGTAATCTATCAGTAGGATTTTACATTGATTGATATTGTGTTTTATTTAGTGCTGGACTGTGATGCCTGATCCTTGGAGAGTTTATGAAACAAGCTCTAATGTCTTAGACTAATGTTTCTCCACGTCCTCCATGGAGAAATCAGTCCTGGAGAAGCCCACTGAACTCACGTCAACATCTGGCTGAATGTGTATGTGTGTGTGTATAATCTGCTTGAGTATACAAGTCACTAAGACACTAACACAGTAAACCTTTATTAGAATTTATGGGGACATTTGTGTGGAACTCGAATTCTGCAACTTTCAATTTGAACTCAACTTAAAATTACCACCTTAATAATTATTATCATTGTTATTTTCTACTATTTTCAGACTAAATTCAGTGTTTATAGTACTATGAAATTGAAAAGGTGAGGTAATGATGAAAATTGTGCTTCACCCCCTTGCCTGAAACTCGTTTACCCTAAATAAAGTCATAGAGAGCAGCCTCAGAAAGGAACAGAAGAGCTGATCTGTCTGTGGAATGGCACACACACACCCACACACTGGGCACGCACGTTGCAAAAGAAAGTGGCAAAGGCTAAGGGATGAAGAAATTTGCAAAGAGGGCTTACATATTCACCATTTGGCACAGAGTGCAGAGCAAACACAGTGTTTCGTTAATGGGCATTTTATTGCAGAAAATGTCTTGCAACCCACACAACCTGGCCCGGCGACAATACAGATGCAGATGATGTTTTCTCCAGCTGCCATCTGATTCTCCCAAAGAAACGAATATTTAATATGCACAATTACCAACACTCCCCCGAACCATAGCAGGATGGAAAATTACAGATATGTTTTCTCTCTCAATTGTTGCTCAACTGTGAAAGATTCCTTCAGTCCAGTGCTGGAAAACATATAAAACTATAATAATGCATAATTATTGGAATACATGCAAAAACTTTGTGTGTAAAGCCGATAAAAACATATTAACAACAAATAATGATGATCAAACCTGTTCTTTATTGTCAAACTCACATACAAATATCTTTTCAATGTGTTTAATTATTGATAATGACTGGAGTCCATCCGTGCAATGTTCAATATGCCATTTAAATCATTTTTGGAAGCCTGAATAGGTAAAAATGTGCATTAAGTAACAGTTGAGAAATATAAAGAGAAAAACATAATTTTGTGTTTCTTCTTTCACCTCAGATTTATCTTGGGATTAATTGTAAAGCATCACATTTTATGAGAGGGTTATTTTTTAATACTTAAAATAATTCTTCTGCAGATTATTTGAAAAGCCAATGAAATTTATCCTTTTCATAAATAAATAACCCTTAAATGTTTGCCTTAAAATAGACACAATTAGCAAATCATTTTCAAGTGCTTGAGGGTTTAAAGGCATTTACTTGTAAAATATGTCACTAGAGACTAGATATGAATGTCCACGACGTGTCCACGGATCTGTGTTGTTTGGCTGTAGCAGGTGAGACACAAACAAAGAGGGGAGGGGCCTGTGTGGAGGCGGGAGAGGTCGCGTGAGGACGCTGTCATTCAGATGGCACGCGGCTGCCTGAGTCAAAACTATGTACTTTATCACGGATCCAGCTGACCAGTCGTCGATTGGACGTCATGTCTCCGTGTGTCTGTCCTCTTTGAGTGTTTGTTTAGTCAGTGACATAAGCGTCTCTTCCTCGTGTCTCCTGCAGTGACGCCGTTGAGGTTAGGGGGCGTCCTTCTCCGGGAATGTTGCTTCCGCTGCTTCACCATTCGCTGATTCCATAGGTGTGTCCGGGTGGGCGTGAGCTTCTCCGCCTCAGCTGTCAGTCATGAGGTCATTTCCGGCGGGTGTGAGCTTCATGGCCGTGCTTTGTATGGACGTGCTCGGTGGGGGATTTCTGACAGCGGCAGCGCTGCTGGGAGACAAACAAGGACGTGCTCGGGGTGGGGGACTATTTTTTCCCCTCCTCGTCCGGTCGCTCCTGCACTGACAGCTTGTCGACGTTTCCTCGGACATGGCGGCGTGGAGTCGGGCTGCGTTTTATCAGGTAGCTCTCCTGTTCGGCCTGTTATTGTCTAAATGCAGCACGCGCTGTTTGGGAATTTAGTGAGTTCAAAGCAGTGACGACAGCAGCCGCACGGCGCGCGCTCACCCATGTCAACGAACGGACGGATTTGAAGCCCGAACCTGCACATGGGCATAAAAATGGCAGATTAGGGGTGCACTGTTACTGTGTGGGTTCAGGTTAATCTGATTGGAGTTTGCACGCCTGCGCAGCAGAGTGGCGCTTGTTTATCAATCCGAGCCCAGTGATGTAAGCTGTTCAGTAGCGAGGCATGCAGGCTGCACAGAGGATCCTTAATTACAATGAGTGTAAGACACACACAGACAGTGGCTATGAAAAGATAGTGGATTACTCACGTTCTGATTTTAAACACAGACACGTTCCTCCAGTTCTACAGCACTCTAGAAATTAGAATCCCTTTGTTAGAAGTGTCTTCATGAGATAATGTGTGGTTGTCCAAAGTGCACCAATGCTCTTCATTTCTATTGCTTTCATTTGTCCTGCAAATTATTGTGGAAGAGTCCGTCATGTTTATGATTTGATGCTGCTCGTTGGTGTTATGATTTGATGCTGCTTGTTGGTGTTATGATTTGATGCTGCTTGTTGGTGTTATGATTTGATGCTGCTTGTTGGTGTTATGATTTGATGCTGCTCGTTGGTTTTATGATTTGTTGCTGCTTGTTTGTGTTGTTGTTGTTTTTCAAACTGTGGCACATGGATCAGGACCATGGACCTGGAACTTGAATTGCCTCTTTACATGTGCTAACTGAGTCCATGTCCATTCTTTGTGATAACTCTAACTTAAAGAGTGCTTCCTCTGTGATATTTTGTAGAATTGGTGACTCGTTGGTGAGGCAGTGTTTGGTTCACAAAGTTTGAGAACCAAAGGTGTAACGGATGGCTGAATGGTTAATATGTAGCTGTGGGTTTTAGGCTGTAAGTGATCAAGTAACCATCAGGCTTCTAACTTTGTCTTCCAATGCATGGATGCTGAATGGGAAACTCGAGTAAGTTGCATCAATAATCCAGAGTTTAGGACTTGTAAATACAACTTTATTGGCAATTGTAATTTCAAGGTTTCAAAATTGTCATTTTTCGCTTGCACACAAGATCGGCAAGCTCTTAATTCACCCAGCACACCACGGCATCGAAAGTGATCCGCATATCCCATCGATTTCATGTGAGTGTGTAGTGCAAATACTGCAGCTTGTTTTCAGCAAATTCCTTAATCACCCAATGCAAAATCCGACCTAAATCCTGCTCACCCGGCCCATTTCCTCTGAGTAATAAGTTATGCTGTGTCTCTCTTCGGAGACCCCATCTAAATTGTTTGTTTGTGACACTGAGTCATTTAACACGGTGCCCCAGGCTCAAACATAAATAAAATCCATTTCCGAGTTGAATTTCAGTTCAGATTGGAAAGTGTAAAAGCTGCCGTTGCCTCTGAAGGTCAAGCACTTTGCCCACGTGTAAAAAGACGAGCACAGTTTAGGTGCTGTAACCGTTAGGTAATCTAACAGTAGAAAATCCACTGTGCTAAATTTGTTTTTGTTTGAAATTCATATCCTCACTTCTCTTTGAAGTGGACTAAATCTCTACTGTATTTGCTCACATTTCGATGCGACAATTACCAATTAAACAGAAAAGGGGTACCAGCATGAAACGGTCCACTCCACAAGTTAATCGACTGAATGGCGGCTATTGGAGCCAGTGTAATGATTGAAAAAAACTTGACGAGGCTGCTGAAATTACTACCCTGGGCTACGGTAAATGGTGGATAATAAAAATAATCTTTGATGACCAGGAACTCAATTAAATCAGCCTAATTCATTAGCCTGGCTCATGTGTTACAGTTCCAAGATCAGGTGCCCTCACAGACAATAGCTACAATCTCAAAATTCCATTTATAAACTCTTGCACACAAACAGCTGTGTAACTGTTAACCAAACTGTAAACATGCGCGTCATTTTGCATGTGTATGCTGTGCAAGCATTTTTTGTCCCCTCCGTACAAACAGATAACAGTTCTGCGGTGGCCGACCATAGAGGAACTTGCGTAGCACAGTGAAACCGCACATCGGAAGGCAGGACGCCCGCAGAACCGCGCACCTCAGAACACGAGGTTGGCCAGGTTTCAAACGGGTTTGAAATATATCGTAGCGTCTGCAGCCAGTCGAGTGCGAGTTGGGATGTGTCTCCCAACGACGAACGATCTGGGCTTGTTTTTTGTGCAGAATAAAATTCAAAAGTAAGACTGGATTCTTGGGAGAAGTTCATTTCTGTCTGGCTCTGCTGTGCTGTGAAAGTTTTGTCCCCAGGAAACTGAGACCTATAATCGTCTTCTGGATTTTCTGCCTGAAGAAACAGACTTGTAAGCAGACACATACAGAGAATGTTGAGCACATTTTCTTCTCTTGTCGAAAACAGGACTTTCAGGTTCCCCTCGCAACTGAAAAATCTCAACAGTTCATGTGTGTTTGCTGTGGGTTTATGAAGAGTTGGTATGTTGGCAACAAACATTGTTCCACTGACCCATTTTCCAAAGCAGGCTTTGTCGGTGGCAACTGAACAGTGGAAAAATGTTGCTCAGTGTAATTTAGAGAGCATGCCTGGGACTAATCAGCTCTTGACTTTTTAAAGTGCTCATCTGTCTATGAGCCGGTACCCGGCTCTTGCGCTTGCCTACAAGGATGAACCCCACTGCTCCTCTGGAACTTCTGGTATTTCTCGAGCTTGTGCAGACAAATGAGAGACCTGTGAGAGCAACTCCACAGAAATAAACAGATACAGGATGTGGGTCTTGTTTTTCTGAGCACAGCAGGTCTCATGGCTGCGTGTAGTGAGTAGTTTGTTTTCCAACTTGTGTCCTCTATCACTTGAGTTTGACCTTCATCTGGACCAGGCCCAGGCCGTGTCAGACGTCCACGTCTTAAAATCCCCCTGAGTTGAATAGGATTGAGCCCCCAGCCCTCCAGACTTATAATAAGCAGCTCTGGACGTGAGATTGTCTGTGCTAATGATCAGGGAGGGTTGCTGTATGTAAGCTGAATTTGGACTTTGAACCACAGGAATGTCTCTGTCGACCACTTTCTTTACCCCCAAAAGCTCGAGTTTCTGTCTCTCCACCCTGTCTCTCCTGTCTCTCTGAGACTATGTTGTTAGATTCCCTCTGTCTTGTCCAATTGAAGCCAGTGTGGTGGCGGCTCATCTCTCCAAGTAAACCAAGTTGTGTAAGAATCCTCATCAATGGCATCACCTTGGACTTAACTAGTCTCCTATTGTAATTCCATTAGCGACAAAGCCCACCCTCCGCCTGCTCTGTAAACAGGGACACAAATGGCAACAGAGGGGTCTTCTTCATTAGCTGGACATTATCACCGCTTATTAGCATGGCGGATGACCACGCTGAGTGTTAAGCTGGGTCAAAGATTGCTTTGGATGATGCTATTTTTGTAACGGTTGAGGAAAATAGCTTTGCGGATTGTCTGGTGGCAAGATTTTATCGCCAAAATTGGTTTTATTTCTTACTGAGTTACTTGTGTGTCCTCATATAACTTTTGTTTCCCACTGAGATTAATAATTCACTCTGTGCACCTGTCAAAAACACCTTCTAGTCCTTTGCTTCTGCAGGCAAACCACAGTAGTAAATGTGTGTATTTCTGTCACCACCGCAACCACCTAAGTTGATTTGGCAGTCAGAAAAGGAGTTCCAATGTCATGCTGGAAAATGTAACAAGAGACTTATGGCGCTAACAGTGGAAATGCTCCCAAATTGATTTTGTTCGCATGATCAAAATGCTGAATATTGTTGAAGAGAACCACGGAGAATTGCATTCTCGAGTCCTCAAACTTTTTGTAGGACACATTTACTTACTTCAGATAAGTTTGTGGCGATTGTTGATGTTTCTAATTACTTCTGTTGTTTTTCATAAAAGGTAATGGTTAGAATGGACCAAAACCTTGATCAGCCATGCACTGGAGCACATGTCCTAGGCCTGAATAAATTGGTTTTGTTTTGATTCCACTCTTCCTCAAATTTGTCATATTCAAACCACTAGGAGTGCTCATAGGACCAGAACTGGCACAGGGCTTTCAGCACCTTCTTACCGTGAGGCCAATGTGATGAGGAAGATCACCTCAAATGAAACAAACCTCTTTAATATAATAAGAATAAGAATATTATGGGGACTTTATTTGTGATAAGCTGCAGTTTTTCATTTGCACCTGGAGTAAATGGCACCTTGTGGTAGTTTATCATGGGATAAATACATAATGTCTGATAAATGTCTGTCCCTTTTCTTCGTTGAGATTGTTGCATTATTGAAGAAATTATCAAACGTATGAATAATTGGATAATTAGTATGCTGTCCTTCTGTTGCCTTGGGGACGAGGTTATTACAACTTGGCAGAGCCTCAGGGGAAAGTGCAGCTCTATGGGTACAGATTCACTTGAACATTCCATTCTGCTTGGCACCAGACAAAGAACAATGTCTGCACGTTGTGTATGTTGATCATATGCATCACATATGTTTGAACGTGGTGGCTCAAAGAGAAATGCATGTAAAAATGTGATGGTCAGAAAGATAGTTGGAATAGAATCTGGATTAGGATCTGATTAACACAACCAACCCAGGATGGTGATCAACAAAATCGTACAAAAGTGCAAGGTGACTCAATAAACACACTTTAATGTATGTAGCTGCCAGTTTTTGACTTTTGGGGAGAGAGAGTGAGCTCGTTCTTAACAACTTAGCCCCGTGTCTGTCAAGTGACCCTAGTAGTTGGAAAGTGTCGTCCCACTGGTTTCCCCTCCGAAATTTACAGTTTGGGTGTAGTGCAGGGTTTTGTAACAGCAGCCCTTGTGCTTATTTCCAAATCAGACAAGACGATCACAAGAACGGGCGGAGTAGTGGCCATGAGCCAGCATTTGGCACTGACGGGAGGTGCAGCTTTTAGTTAATTTTGTTGCTTATTAGCAACTGAGAACAGTAGGAGATTGTGTAAATTGACGAGAGAGTCTCTATTGGAACACTTTATTTTTTTTTACGCACAAAGCTAAAATGTGCACATAATCTCTTGCAGCCTGTCTGCAAACCAAAGAGGCCAAAGAAAAAAAGATATTGTTTGAATTGACACCATAAGCTTGTGTGTGTTTTGACCCCCATACTATTAACACACGCCCAGGGGTCACAAAGGTCATGTTGCGCTTTCTCCAATCTTTCATACAGAGAAGTCGTAGTCCTCTGGGAGATTATATAACTTATTTTTTTTTTATTTCTTAACGTAATAGAACTGTAGGTGTTACATTTGCAGGCAGGCAAAGCAGCTCCTCATTGTGATTCAGTGCACTGTATTTGCAAATACTTTGATCTTGGACCTCTTTTGATATAAACATTGTTATATGCATGATTGTACTACACATTGAAATCACAACAATGCTTCCTTGTTGGGATGAACGATTTTGAAAGGTGATGGAATGCAATTTTCTCTAAAATTCTGTGTTCAATATATACAAGCTATAAATCAATCTTTAGTTTGACGACCATAATACAGGATAATATCAACGTGTAAACTATTCTTCAGCCTCCCAAGGAAATCCCGATTGCCAGAATGAATGCAAATCAGTTTGCATAATGTTTCTGCATTTAATATCCAAGTTAAAGCAAATAAACCCAAACCATGCAATATTTGTTAAGGTTTGCAAAAGCAAACCCACCCTTCTTTTTCAAACGAAACAAGCTTTTGCAGTTTGCGATGTGTGTTTTGATGCATTGTGATGTTGATGTAAAAATGGTCAATGGTCTGGCTGTATTTCCGTGGAATTAGGCGTTTTCTGCAAGTAAAAGAACTTATGAGACAAAGCTGAAAAAGTTGCACTACGCATTTTTGATGGCAGATGATGGAAGCTTGACGTGATAGTGAAGGCTTGTTGGTTTTTCCCAGACCTCAACTGGCCTGACCTTCAGATTTGAGGCTTTGCTTTTTGTCAGTAAGTGTTAGTTAAGTCCAAAAATAGCAGCCACTCTTTGCCTCTGCTGCACAGCAGACGCTCGTTGACATTGACACTAAGGTAAGTGTCCTCGTAATATGTTGACTAGACCATAATCCAAAATATGGATCGTGTACCCTAAGCTATAGCCAAAGTCCAATATTAATCACATATTCAACCTGCACTTTGGTCAATCTCCATAACGATAAGAGGGCGCCGGCCAGGGCATCAGCACCGAATGATAAGCGCGCAGTCATGTGTTTACTCTATGGGCACGGTCCTGAGCTCATAAAGCCAACTCCTCAAACAAATGGACAGGCAGAGCTGATGGGACAGCCCCATCAGCCCATAGCTCTGCTCTGAGACCACTGTTGTGGCTCAGAGGGCCAATTTTCTTACAGGCCTGTCAGCACTCAGACCACATGATGGGTGGATTAATTATTAACTTTTAGTCGCGCAGACACACGCTGTAGAATCATAAAAACTCTTTGAACGACTGGATGTCGTATAGCTCAGATGACTTCAGGTTTTGGATGAGGAAGGTAGGGTGCCGACATCTTGTTTACTGAAGTTATTGTTAGAATTAGACTATAATTAGACGGTCAATTGCTAATTTTAGTCTAGAACATGAACAATCTGTCCTCTCTCTTTTTTCTTGCAATGACATGTGTTGTATTTGATCAGTGCGCTGCAGCGTTTTTTGTTTTTTTTCATGCACTGGCTGGCAAAGCCCATACACACACCTATTACACACGCTTTTACCGCTTGTTGTTCTCATCCTCTCTGGAAAGCAAGCAACTATTAATCACTCAAGAGACAATAGTCATGGAGACTGTGATTATCTGCAGCCAGATGTCCGTCTGTGTGGATGGGATGTCTAAGGACTGGACTTGATAACACGACCCCCTTTTGGGTGCACCAGTCCAGGCGTAAAAATATTGCCCGTGAGTCCATAAAACACTATCAGCTCTAGTGCCACTAACATGCAGATAGTTGGTCCTTTACAATCAGAGTGCGGTGTCAACTTTCTGAACTACATATTCTGTGTGTGTGTGTCATGTCGTAAGCAGCGAGACGTATCTCAGTCAGAGCTTACTAGCTGCTCCGCGCGCTGCCTGTCTAACGCGCTGCTTGGCTGGAATGGATGAGCGTAACGTTGGGGGCTGGGTGGTCATACTAAGCAACTGTGCAGAAAGCCATCTGACTACAGTAGTACGTATGGATTATATATGCTTCACTCACACGTCCGCCTCTATGATTACTGGCACAGACATGGTAATGCACATTTAACCCTTTTTTTTTTGCAGGAATCCATAATGGGATTGATCTAACAAGAGATTGAATTCCAGTTGTAGCAGGTTGTATGCGTCTTCAGATGCCTGTTTGCCCGCACTGCGCTGCCGATTTCAAAGAGCGATCATTGTGTCAGCATTGCCATGGCATCGTCATGGCGACCTCAGTGGCTTTCAGGTTAGGAGTCCTTTGTCAGTGCATTTCCCCCTTTTTGGACCCTATCCCCGAATCTAATGCACACAAACACATATGACCTTGCTCGTCCTCTGCTCAGTGTGTGCAGTGCCCTCAGCGGGCTTGGTTGAACGAGCATAAGAGAGGTCTTGACCCCTGAGACAAAGACTTTGTGTAACCTTAGGAACCACCGTTTTTGTCTATCACTCCCTCCTCACCGCGCTTGTTTGTCGAGTCTCGCAGATGCTTGTGAGTAAAAATCTGTAGTCTATATTAAGGGACCTCCCCTCCCCTTGCCTCTCTGCGTTTCTGTCTTAATCCCAGAGAGCAGTCAAGTTTACACACACAGCTTTTATGTTTGTGACAACAGAATGCTAGCTCAGCCCTTCTGGTCATAACTGCTGGTAGAGGGTCATGCCTTCACTTCAGGACACACTATCTATGTTATTTAAATAGAACATCACATGTACCCTCGGTGTCTGTCAACACAATGGCCCCATGCTCTGGTCAGACATAATTCATACGCTGCTTGTTGCTCTGCGGTGCATTTCTATGGATATATGCAGATATTTATACTAACATACGGTAGGGAGAAAATTCCACATACTTATTTTTTACAGAGAATAATGTCATTCGTCTGCTTGAGAAGGACTCACTTGAGTGTTGTCTAAGATATAGCCAAGGAGCTTCTTTATGTGCCTCTTGTATCGGTATTATAAGACGGTGCTGAGTGAAGTGAATGTATTAAACAGGATGTCCTCCAAAGGAAGATCTGAGGGTCAGCAGCTATAAGTGGAATGTTAAAGAGTCATGCTATACCAAGCCAGAGCTAAACCTTCCCCCATTCCCTTTTCCAAGTGTACGGTACAGACTTTAATAACAGTGTTGATGTGAATGAGGATGTTAAAGGTACCATTCAATTATAATTTTCTCCTTTGGGCAACGGATCTCTCTTTATGAATGATAGCTCTTAGTTGTATTGAATGTCATCAATTGTAAACGTGATTACCATTAATGACACGAGGCAGCGGTGTCTCTTTTTGCACAGGAGACCAAATGGTCTGCAGCCTTGTTTATTGGTGCTGCTCTGGATTTTTCCAGTGACTAGCCACAAAGAATAGCTTGATTCTGTGATCAGTAAGCAAGGCGACATTAGCCGACATCAGCATGACACCGTTTCCCACACAGGTTTAAGGTACTCGACCATACCGTCTCAGAAGATGGATCCCAAAGCAACAAATTCATATAAACTTAGTCTCCTGTATGCTCAACAGCCGGCCCAATTTTTATCGCAAAGTCTTTCCCGATGGTAAAATGGACATTGTTTTTCATCTGTATGGTCGCATGATGCCTTGTTGCAATTGAATTTTTTTTTTCTATGATCCCTGATTTCTATGCTTCCTGAGGTTTCTGCCGTTTATTGTCTGTAAGAGAAACGGGGCAATCTGTTTGAATCGGGGTTCAAGGCTTCAAAAAACGATTTAGTGAAGCGAAGTTTTGAAGAATCTATGTCTTGTCAGCACAGTTAGAATATGGTCTCTATGTCGTGATGTACCTGCATCAGCAGAATACCAATTGTTCCTATCTATAGACTTGAAATGGATACACCGAGGGTAGGAACTTTTTTTTTTTTAGCACGCGACCACTCTGTCTTCTCAAATAACCTGCAGTTCCTTCCACTGAAAGGGGCAAGTTGAGGTTAAGAAGGAGGTGGCTGAGCACGGAATGGCTTAGCACAGCAGCTCTTTCATGATTGATCGACCCCTGGTGCCTACTGTACATAGCTACAGGATACTCAATTAAAAACTTCATTTACAGGAAACAAATTGATTGAAATCACACATAATCCATCATTCAGCAGCCAACTGACGCGGCACTTGGCTTACTTCTGCTATTTTCACATGGATGGAAGCAACAAAATTACACAACTCTAAAAACTCATCACAAGGTATTGTCACATTATACCATACCAGAAATACCAGTTTACCAGTTTAATTTCTCTTTATTTTCTTGTTGCTCTTACGGTAACAAACAAACGCCGATGGACCCATATTCTTGTCTTTAGCGGTAGCTAGCAAATGCTTAGTACAACCACTAAGACGAGGCAAAAGCTGAACAGTCGCCGATTGTTACACGGATCGCTCGACTGACGAGCTTACAAATCGGCGTGGCATTAACAACCTCTTCCTAGCTAATCCCAGTCCAACAACTCATCTTACCATAGTCAGGCTAAGTCATTCAGCTCACTAACCTACATCTGTCTCTCCCCTCGTCTCTCTCACACTGCCCTGGCTTTCTGCAGTGTCATGAACTTTTGTGAATATAAGGTTACCTGGTTGTATCTGTATTTTAAAGCTTGTCCAAGGGGAGGGGACAGTGTTGTGTCATAAGATACAGCGTGACCTTCATTCCTTCATGGCCTGACCCATCCTAGCAATGCTGTGTTACGTGACGGTGGGATTGTCCACCATTGCATCTGCACCACCTGTCAGCTCAGCGCTCAATAGCGCGTCCCCACACCACCCCTCACGCTGGAGGTCGTGTCCAATGAACGATGCAGTGGTGTTTCTATAGAGTAATGCACTCATCGCTTTGTTATAATGGAAAGAATCCTGGTGCACGTGGGGAAATTTAGACAGAGGTCACCTTACAAATGAATGTTCTGTTCCTCCCTCTGTTTCTATAGCGCCGCTTTCAAATTATCTCTCCACCCTCCCCCATTCTCTCTCCGCAGTCTGATGAGCGAGAGTGCCAGTAACCTGTTCCTCCACCACAATGGTCGACATGGAGAGCCAGTACCAGCCCCCTTCGCCTCTGGAGGACTCGGTTCTGGGCAGCCCCCTGTGCCATGACGATGACTTCATGGGCGGCATGGAGGAGCTCCAGGACATCTCCCGCTCCATCGACGACGACGCACTCAGCTCTTTTGGCGTCGCCGAATGCCAGTCCTCCAGCAATGGCTCTGAAGGTTCCACTGTTCTCGGTAAAGATCCCATCCCTCACATCGATATTCCATTACATTGTCAACATTCTGATGTTATGACAACATGGGGATTTGGCCACCCGTTTGGGTGGGATCAACGTCATAAAGTTTAATTGTGGAAGTGGGTTTCAAAAATCCATCACTCTGTCAAAGTGTAAAACCAGCAGCTCAGCTTAGCGTCGGTGGTGTTGTTGTTGTTGTTAGAATGGGGGTGCCCTGGCTTTAGCCCTATAATCCCTCATTTGCTCCAACTGAGCGTTCAGAGAGGCCAAACACCCTAGTTTGTTTAACCTCTGACCTGAACATACTGCTTATAACAACAAGTCTGATCATGGCACAGCCTTTGACGGGTCACAGATTGTCGCCGCTGACCCACTTTTTCCACGCCTTTGGGCAACAGCGACACAGAAAAGGACAGACAGAGAAATGGAACGTCATAATAAGTCTGTCTTATAGACTGTCGCCCATTGCACTCAATTTCTGTTTCTCCATTTCCTCCTCATTTCTCTCCTCATCCTCTCTCTTCCCCCCTCCGCCTCTGCCCATATCCAATGCGGAATTTACACATTCCTTAGCAACTATGCACCTACTCTCAGGAAACATCCACTTTGCTTCGGTGTTGGCCTTTCAACTGCTGTCACTTGAAACCGAAAATTTATACCTATTACCGAATTATCCAAGCGCGTAAGCCACGAATGGTCCAGAGAGATAAACGCGATGGAAAAAGAGAATCACGGCGTACCGTCTTTATTAACAGGAAGCCGTCGGCAGATGCGATCAGTCTTGTTTGAAATTCAGTAGATGGTGGCAAAGTCACCTTTGCAACATTGGTTGGAGCAAATACAATATTGTGATAAACTGTGACATTTTCCGAAATAGTTTATTGCACGTGGGACATCTTCACTTTGAACGTTCTCGCTGCCACCACGCTGCCCCACAAGCTCCTGCATTTGGTGTTGGTGTCAGTGGCTCAAATAAATCATTATTTGAACTGATTGTTAATAAGTTGAGTTGTTGACAAATTTCATAACCAGCACGTATATGTTTTCCAGATGCCCTGACCCCAGCGTCCAGCCCCTCATCGGTTGTTTACGGAGTGACAGTGAGCCAGGAGGAGTTCTCATCTTCCACCTCATCGCTCAGCCTGGAGTGTCGTGTGTGTGCTGACCGGGCCTCGGGCTACCACTACGGAGTTCACGCCTGTGAGGGCTGCAAGGTGAGTGTAGAGAAGGTTATACAATCCAACAACAGTTTTCCTCCTCACGTGGTCAGAGTTGGAGCAGTCCAGGGAGAATGATGGCAGTCGGGGGAGGTTTTCATCTTGTTAATGGATACACAATTTTGGATACAATTTGGCGGCTGTGGGGATTGAAGCAGGTCAATGGGTTAGTCTCTCTCATCATCTCACTTTGTCCTGCTCGTACTGTAGTAATCATTGATATTTGTAACGCTGACAAAAGTAGGGCCAAGTGTGGGCCAAAAATCCAAACGTGTTTGTTTTGACACGACAAATTGAAAATGTCAATATTTCAGACTCGGCCTTCACACGTTGTTATGCAACCTGCAAGTTAATTGTTTACTAGTTGCGTTGAAGAACAACCCAAGGCTCTTTTACGGGACACCAAAGGACAAAGATAATGTATCGTAAGGTGTGTGTGGATGCGTTAGACTCTGACCTTTGTAGGCGTACTTGACATTTCACAAAGTGTGAGTCTCGGTAGTTGATACATACACTCTGTGCCGCCGCCACAACAACATAAACACGTTACAGAGCTTCAGTTGGTCTAAATTGTTACTTTCACGATTGTAGCAGTCTAGTAAAACCTGTTCTGAAATGTCTTTGGATTATCTCCGTTTTCGCTCAATCGTGGGACCATCCCTCATTACTGGACAAAGGCCCACGTCGGCCATATCTGTCCACAGAGCAGGCTTAGCCAAGTTGTTTACCAAGGCAGGTTATCAGAAATGTCAAGGTAAATTTTAGCAGCTCCATAGGTGACCATAAAGCCATTACAAGGCTCCGGTGCATCTATCAGCCATGTGATCTGACAAAGAGCAACGCTGAAACTCATGCACGCATTATCACACAACGGATCACATCAACAGATGCACGCACGTGCCGGCACATGTGGCATACTGATCAATTTTTTGATCCAGCGCCTTGACAGGCACGCGTGCATACATCACGTCGAGAGAACAGATACGAAAGTGCGGTCTTCGTACTCCCCAACGGGGCTCGTTTATATCCTTGTATTGAGGATTATTAGTTGATTGGTCCTTTCTTTCAAGCCTGTGTGGCCACGAACTGGTTTGATTTCATCCATCTCTGACTCTTCTAATATTTATGTTTGATTTGAGAGGTTGATGAAGGCACATTGGCAAAATCTTAGCTTATCAGAACTGCGTTCAACCACACAAAGGCTTACAATCAGTATTTGGGCGTGTACAGACTTAATACAGTTACTGTAAATTTAATTTTGAGTTGGAGATAGTTAAGATGATGATTCGGCAAGCAAATTGGAGCTTAATGCTACGATAAAAAAAGAACGTGCATAAGAACGTTGTCTATAGCATCATCATACACACGTACGCTTCCTCTTCCCCTGTAGTTTGCTCAGGGAGCAGTAACGGGAGGAGGCTGACCCCTGTGATGTCAGTACACTGACCCCTGATGGGCGTGGACGTAAGCAGCATCGGCACGAATGCCATTTTACCTGAGCTGCATTTCTGTCCCGGCGTCATTTCAGCAGTGCTAGTAGAGGGATCGATAATTTATCGATCCCATGTGGGAGTTTGTGACGCGTGCGATGATGTGTGTCTGTGGGTGAGGGCAGTTAGTTTTGTGTGTGTGTGGTTTGGCAGACTTTCCGTATGTATTTTGGCACACTGGCTGAATCTCTTTCAGACAAATAGCAGTGAAATTTCATATCACGTGGCATGTCAAATGACTAAATGTGATATGGGGCAATTTCCCAGTCCATTTCTACTGAGCAGCCAAACACGAACACGCCATTCGCTCTTCGACATGGTTGCGTAAGATCAGTAAAAGTGGCGAAACGACGACGGCCGTCCATCTCATAGTGGCGTACGCACGGGATAGACATAAGTACATTTCTTGTGGATTCTCTCCAATAGAGTTGAACAATAGTTTCTTCTCGACGTACGACAGCTGTTGTCGGCGTTGGAGTATAATTTCCGAGATTATGTGAAATTGTAAAGGACGTCAGCCGGCGTTCTTCGGCAATCGTCACGTATTTATGAGTTGTCCATGTCCCTAAATTGTCAAAACATTAATATCACTTTCCGAACTCTATTTCTCTCTGCCTCTTTTCCACCCCAGGGTTTTTTCCGGAGGACGATCCATCTGAAGCTGGAGTATGACAAGTGCGAGCGCCGATGCAAGATCCAAAAAAAGAACCGCAACAAGTGCCAATACTGCCGCTTCCAGAAGTGCCTGTCGGTGGGCATGTCCCACAACGGTGAGTCCCGCGATTCTGTCACACTAGTACGTTCGCACACACGGACGGTTTAACCACATCGAACGCCAGGAAAGAACGAACGCACACGATCGCGCACAATAAGTCGAACGTTTGGGCAAGTCACCAAGTGACGACATCTGTTTATTTATTCTCTCCAAAGCGCAACGATAAATCCACTCGACGCTGACTCATCTGAACTCCCCCCGTGCAAGAACAGATCACCTCAAATCCACAGCTCGTGCACACCGACGGTGCACGCTGCAGACTAACTAAACAGCGAGTCAAATTACATTGCGATAGTTGAACCCAGTGACCTCCTAACTGTGCCGTGTGTGAAAAGGAGGAAAACATTCCCCTTCTGCCTCTGTCTAACTGGCCAAGCAGCAAGTCTGCACAGATAGGTCTGAACGATTAGGAAGAACGGGAAGAGGAAAAAGTAAACCTTTTGGGAAGCCTTTGTGAGCGTAAACACAGTTTATCATCTTCAAGTCATAAGAATAAGATTATCGCTATGACTCGGTCGACCCTGCGGTTGTCATTCCGACAGCTCGGCGTGAAGTCCGATTGTCCATTTTGATGATCATTGTCTGGAATGCTGGAATGTTGAGGTCAAAGACTGAGAGTCTGGTAATTCTTGTTTACTTTTGCACTCTGGCGGGCCGAGCTTCGGACGGGGTCAGCGTCCCGATGGACACAATGCACTGAAAAGGATTTTGTCGAATACGTGCGTGCGCTCGCTGCGTTTTCAGTAGAAGGATGAAAAATGCCTCGCAGTTGTTGGATTTACTAAAGCGATACTGCTACAATTTAACAACATGTAATCAGCATATCATCCATGTGTTTTGTGGTTATGGATTAAGAATCTTTCTAATGCCTGTATGAGAGTTAACCTAGATTTTGTTGTTGATCTTCAGCACTAGTAGTATCTCTGTCAACTGCACTTCCTCTTAGGGTAGGTGTGTATCTGATTTCACGGGTTTTAAATGTAACCGTAGAGCGGGAGGAAGGACATTTGAGACGGAGCGCAAACCGATCTCGCGAAGCACGACGGGATCGCAGTCCTGCTCGTTTAGAAGATTTGTCTCCCTCTTTATCGACCACCAATCGATTTCACCGCTCGATCTAACGGTACCGGATGTTTCTTACCAAAATAGCTCAGGCGTTCAAAATTCCCATTGAGTGGATGCTGTCACGTGTGAACAGCACTCTTATCGTAGACAGAAGGAGAGATAAAAGTTACTCTTGAGTTTTGGAGGTAAGCAATGGATGGTAACGCAAAACCAAAGATGTTTGTATTGTAGAAAACCTTTACTGTTTTACTTTACATCATTGGATGTTGTGGCTGCGTGTGGAGAAATCACAGATCCACAGACCGTCTCCCCGCCACCTACGGGCGAGAGGCTCATCCCCTCACTTTGGTTCTTAGGAAATGGACTTACGCTCATCTTAGCGTCACTCACTTGCTCTCATCTTAATTAGTCTTGGCTCCGACCCAGGTGGAGCGTTAGCAGCTTCAGTTGATCTTTCTGCTTTGTGAACAGTAATCTAATGGGCCCTCAAGCTGCCTGCTAACTCTGTGTTCTGTCCCGACTCTGTTTGAGATGCCTGGATTTGTTTCATGGTCTCATAAATGCAGATTGTTGATGCAGCAGCCGGATTGATTGGGTTGTCAAAGAAGTATGTTTGTCTGGATGCTCGTGTGCACCAGCATAGATCTGTGTAAACTGGGGAGGAGGTTAAAAAGAGTTCACCCGTAATCTCATCAGTCGAGCGAGATCAGGTTGTCTGAGAGATAGCGGCACGGCCACTGATGTGTAATCTATGCTCCCGCTTACTCCAAAAACTGATTTGTAATATTGTTTATCCATCTGATATAGATATTGCACTGAATTTCCAAACTGCATGAGGTCTGTCTGACGTATTTTTCCGGTTCTCTCCTCAGCGATTCGTTTTGGGCGGATGCCTCAGTCGGAGAAACTCAAGCTGAAGGCAGAGATGGTGACAGGGGACAGGGAGCTGGAAGACCCCCAGCTAGCTGACCAGAAGACCCTGGCCAGGCAGATTTATGAGGCCTACCTCAAGAACTTCAACATGAATAAAGCCAAGGCTCGAACTATTCTCACCGGCAAGACCAGCACACCAGTAAGTAGATTATATCACTCTGGACTGTTGCCTCACTGGTGAGACTACTGCCCAGTAGGTGTGTTGTTTGAGCTGCTTTACACTTAGTTTTTCATTCCCAAAGCAAAGTTGTATGTAAAAAATGCATTACTCTCAACTGACGTGATGTAGAATAAAACACGGTTTCCCAAATTGATCTGCAAGTGTCACAAGAAATACTGAACTGTGGACTCAGATGTGGTGAAGAAGAAGAAGAAGAAGAAGAAGAAGAAGAAGAAGAAGAAGAAGAAGAAGAAGAAGAAGAAGAAGAAGAAGAAGAAGAAGAAGAAGAAGAAGAAGAAGAAGAAGAAGAAGAAGAAGAAGAAGAAGAAGAAGAAGAAGAAGAACCCAGTCACCAATAAGGCCATCTTGATACAAGCTTCACAAATGCCACTTTACTTCCCAATGTAACATGGCTACAGCATACAGACAGTTACACTATGTGCAAATGCTATCACCTGATGCTACTAAACACATATTAAACAAGGACTTTTCTTTTTTGTCTTACCGTACCAACCCTCTACTCAGCATAATAAATAATTCTATCACTAAGGATAGTTCAATATATCCTACAAACATTGCAGCTACACTAAGACACTTCGTTAGTCTATCAAATTCACGTTTTAGCCAACATCACATTATGTTTTGTTTACTGTCCTCATCTCTCCAGCCTTTTGTGATCCACGACCTGGAGACCCTTCAGCTGGCGGAGCAGACGTTGGTGGCCAAGATGGTCGGGTCCGCCGGAGT
>OMNV01006787.1:1766-27658 GCA_900303265.1 Brotula barbata
GCGTGCGCGCAGAGGGAGCGTGAGACAGAAAGACAGTCATTGGAGTAGATTTTCTGGGAACTAGGAGCTCCCACAAACACCACGCTGCATTTAAAGTATGCACACTCATTTGCTACCTCACACACACACACGCACACGCGCACACACGCTCACGCACACAAAAGCAGACACACACCCTCCCTCAGCCTCTCACGCTGGAAGAAGCTGGCTGGTTCTCAGACACCTGGTCATTACCATTGCTAATTAGACACCATTAATCAGGCTTGTGTGTGTGTGTGTGTGTGTGTGTGTGTGTGTGTGTGTGTGTGTGTGAGAGTGAGTGAGTGTGTGTAAATATGTGTTTTTAAGCATGTGTATGTGTGAGAACTAAACAGAAAAGAAAAAAGTATTTATTAATTATCTTAATAACAAAAAAATGCTAATTTCTGCGTACATTACTCCGCTTACTTTTGTACTACTCATGTGTTGTCTTATAAGTTTGTTGTTATAATTAAGTCTAGACCTCTCTCAAATCACTCTCTACTTTCATCTACAAACTATGCTTAAGCTTCTGGTTTTTGCCAGCACAATGATCAAGCCTAAAAAAGCATTATGTGCACAACAGGACAATCTGAAGAATTAAGTTGATCTTTCATTCAGTCCAGAAAAACTTCCTGTTCTCTCTTCACCTAAAAAAAAAAAAATGTGCCCCAGGATCTTTGATGGGAGAGAGAATAAGATTAGAATCAAGAAATTTTGTAAATAAAAATCAAACAAACAATTTTACTCTGAAAGTAAGACTTTAGCATTTGTGAGGTAATGTTTGATTTGGCTGAGGCTGAATGCTGAAGCTGTTTGCAACACACAACTGGTCTTTATCAAACAGTTTTACTTTACAGGCCTTGAAGCTTAGTATGTAACTTTTTTAAAGATAAATGTCTTAATGGAAGCTGAAATCCTCATCACTTCCTGATAGGACTATTTAAACTGAGTGAAAAGGGTGAAAAGCAGCGTGTTTCTGTAACACCTCCTCCTTATGAAATCGGAGGAGTAAAACAAAACACGGCAGTCCGGAGACCAGTCATGGGTTTGATTTCATAATGTGATAATTAACCTTAATTGTGTGTTGTTAGGAAAAACATTCAGAGAGGACGAAGCTCAACAGCTTTTATACTGTAAAGGTGGTTGTTGTGTAAAAGATAAGATGAAAGGAAATTCCCTCTTAAAATGCGAGGGCCTAAATCAGAACTGCACTGGTTGAAACTATTCTGTGTCAGGCTCGGTGCAGACGGAATAAAAATATTATGGCACGCTTCCACCTGGGACAGAGTCGGACAAGTCTAAAGGCTACAGTCACATTACAAGGTGAAATACTTAATTCTCATATTTTGCTCTTTTCTCCCACATTCATCCATAAGTTAACTGTAACGATGAATGACCATGCTGTTGATGTGTACAGCAAAGATCGGTCAGTATCAGATGAAGGTTTGGGGCTTTTAAGTAATAAATTAGGAATAATAAGAGTCAGACTGTTTTCGTTAAGATCAATATTTCTTGCAAGTCCTAACAGTAAATGATCAACATCCACAAATATTGGATTTAATAAAAAAATAAAAAAAATAAAAATGATGCATTCTAGGAACACATAGTCACAGACTGAATATGTTTCCCATACTGAAAATGATCTAGGGGGAAAAAATCCCCAAAAAATAAAAAAAAGGATTTCTGTGTCCACACTGGTCAGGAAATGAATCTGATTTGTGTCACACGTAGGCAGAAATAAAATCATACATGAGCCATATTCACCCAGTCGTGTGAAGGTAACCATAAATTATCAGAGTGGATTTAGACAAACATTTCAGGTCCCATTCAAGCTCTAGCAATTTGGGGCTTTACAGGACCCAGGTTTCTGCCTTGACCCTGGGTTGCGTGTGCATGTGTTCAAGCCCAGGGTATGACTGTCACAAACCAATCAGAAGAGTATTAAGACAGACATGGAGCCAATAGGAGAAGCACTAAGTGGTTTTATATACACAATAGCAGGGACAGCAATGGATCAATGCTAAACAAAGCCTCACCAAAACATACACACCAGCTCAGACAAAAGAGGCAGGGAGTTATTCAACTATTCCGGATTATTAACAGGAGTTTTCAATAGCAGCTGCGAGACTGGCAATATTCATAATGACTAACAGGGTTTGAATGGGCTGGATGTGTGAGACGCTTTGTGAAAGGCCAAAGTAAGGCCAGGTGGAGCTGACTGGAACCACAGCCCATTAAGTCATTTAGATGAAACTGTAACCTCGTTAGCAATTCATCTGTTGGTGACAGGCAAAAAGCTTATTCATTGTATTCATTTAGAGGCTGGTCAGTTCACATTGGAAAAATATATCATACGTTCTGATATCTACATATTCTTTTATTGAATTATTTCTCTTCCATTTTCCTTTTTTGAGGCCAAATTATTCACGAACATACAGTCCAAGCTGGACTACAAATGTACATTAGTTACCTTCCATTTGCTGTAAAAGCTGCAATGTACAGTCCAGGGCAAAAAGAGAAAGTCTGTACAAAAATGTTCCAATACATGCAGGAAAAGTTAATTTCTACAGTCTATTTCCCTATTAACTGTCAGAAGCTCTGTGTTTGAACCATATTACAGCAGATAAAACCCATTCGGCAGATCCAAGGCATGTGGGAGCCAGATTACAGAATGTTCCACACCACATTAGTCCCATATTACATTAAAAATCACAGCACTTTGGGTCTCATTTCAAAATATAGGCAGAAATTAAAGCATTAATTACTGTAATGATGGTAATCTGAGGAAATATGACACCACGTTAGAGCATGACAGATTTAGAGTATCTATTTCTGAACGAGGATAATTTAGAAATGGTTTAATTCTCGAAGAGGTTCGTAGGAACTCTGTTGGATTGTTTGACGTGCTGCTAAGTTGACTAAATGACACACCAAGAAATTTCTTTTATTTATTTATTCAGATTAAGTTTGATCCAGTGCCAGTTGTGGAGGGAGTGCTCACATTCATTACTCCAGTAAAAATATCAGTTCAACAGAGGAAAGCTGCTCCACAGGAGAATTGCACACATAGTCGCTTGTGTACTTGATATCAATCTGGATGTTTAAACACTGCATCAACAAGGGGAATGATGTGAGAGATAAACATTCAAACGTCCTTTATCAGGACCAGAGCAAGAAAAAAATTTGGTTACAAAACAGTAAATAAGATTTACCATAATCAATTTTGATCGTTCATTTGGTTTTTATGACCAAGAGGGCATAAGCATGTTGAGTTAGCTACTGCGCCACCTGCTACTGATATGTTGATTGTACAGTCATAGCGTGTTGTCCTACCGTTTGTATTGTTTTTTGTTGAAATATGTCTAATCTTAGTGGACCGCAACGGAAATAAGCCTTCGGACATTATAGCATTTACTATCCTGGGTGATTCATTTGTTCATTCAACATGTTAAAGTGTCAGTTCTCTCTTTTTTATATTTTCTGCCATTGTCGTTTTATGTTTGTTTACTCACACTAAGTAACCAAAAGCAGTAGCTTTTCTAACATTTCCTCCTGTGTCACTGAAAGTCAACAACAACGGCATGTGACACAGAACCGTGTGCATCATTTTCACAGAATGTCAGACACAATATCTGAAAAATCCTATGCAGAGATGAGTGAAAACTCAGTCAAATGGTCCGTGCAAAAACCTGTGAAAAATAAAGTAAAGGTTACAAAAAAAGAAAAGTACACAAAAACAAATGTCTGAGGACCAATACAGACAAATGTTTGACACAGGAGACAGGGGACAAAAACCATAAAACATTGTCTTCAATGAACCAAACTGGTGTATTTGTCTATATTGTATATTATAATGGCCTCCAAAGAGAGATAAATCAGTGGTGGATCTGCCTACCTTCTGTGCCTTAATGCTGTATTACTGGTTCACTGCGGACGATCAGGAAATGTTCCCGGGGGCCGTGAACCAACTCGACTTGGCACTGAACCCGGTTAGCCTGAAGGTTCCGTCAGCATGAGCCAGGAATCACACATGTTGGTTAAAAGGATTGACTGGAAGGTTCTTCACATTATTCACGGCATGTGAAATGTAACAGACTTTAAAGCAGCACAGTCAAGTCTTGGCTTAGTCATGTGTGTCTGTGAATATACAGTATGTGTGTGCGTGTGCGTGTGTTTAAGTGTAATTCAGAACCAGAAGTAGCACCAATTCGCTAAGTAGCCCAGTTGGAGTGACAGAATGACTAAATGGTCCAAAACGGGCAAACAAAGATCCATATGCCCATCTTGTGCGTATGCCAGCTTCTCTCTCTCTTTCCCCCTCACCCTCTCTCTCTCTCTCACTAATCTTGTTGCTAGGTTTTACATGCTGGCAGCCTTCCAAGCCACTCATGCATTGGAGTGGACTGTTGGACTCTGCTGGACATGCACACGCACAAGTGCACACACACACACACAGCACACATTCACAAAACCATCATATTTATCATGCAAAGCAAAGTGAAAGCTCCCATTGATAGCAGAGCTGGAGAGAGGCAAGTGTGTGTGTGTGTGTGTGTGTGTGTGTGTGTGTGTTGGGAGGTGGGGGGTAGACATTTCTCTCTTTTTAACAACCATCATCTTTAATCACTACCTCTAATTTCTCCTCCTGCTGGCTGTCAGAAGACGCCCATCTGATTCCACATCCATACTGTTGGCATTTTGCAGTGTTAACTAAAGTTTTGTAGAAGTAGTTGAACCACTTAGTGGACTAACACAGCTAACAGCACCTTTAAGCAGAATAGCCCAGTCTGTGCATGCAACAATTATACTGTTGTATACTTTTAGTCTTAATGTAGGATTTGTGTAATTTACATTTTGATACATCAAAGTTCATGCATGGAGCACTCACAGGAGTGATAACAGTTATTTTGGCTAATTAGGTCTCTGCATTGGACTATGCTGGTGTGATAAAGCTATTGAAATTGCCATGACTGTCTGAATAGGTTTGTTTCTTCTGTTGTTGCAACATGTTACACATTTATCCTCTCAAAACTATCCTCTCAAACTAAAACCTTTAATATACTTTAGAAAAAAAGGAATCGGGCATCTTAAGGTAAAAAGTCCCAATTCATTGAAGGGGGTCATTTTCAGAGTATAGCTCAAGAATAACACTGTAAATGCACTCAAAGTTTTCATCACAAGATAATGCATGCATCAGCATATTAATACCACGATAAAATTCTTTACTTTTTAAAAGACTATTGTATTTTAATGGCATCTTGAATTTCCCTAAAAATTCCCTTCATTCTACTTGTAGGGACGTCATTTTAGTCGCATTACGTGAAATTGCACTGATTCCTGCCATCTTTTGAATCTTTAAAATAAAGTTCCAATATTTTAAAATAAAGTGCAATTTGTTGCAAATAGTGAGTTAGCGAAGATAAAGTGACGGTTTCAGTGGTCATCCTTAACTCTTCTTGTTAAAAAAAGACAAAAACAAGAAAAACTAAATTTAACACCAATTTTCAATTATGTTTTTGTGTAAAGTTAATAGGACTGTTTTTTAGTTTTATCCACTCATCTCCATGTTGAGTTTTCATGAATGCTGTCTGACCTGACATTCCTGGGAAAACTAAGCATTTAGTCGATTTTTACTAAGGAATTGTAACGTTGTTTGGAAAGTGAAATTACCTCACTGCAATGGTTGCATTTTGCATGCAGTTATGGGAGTGGTTGTCCGCTGACCTGCTGTTGTTACCGCTTACTACAGCTAGATGTCAGTCAGGACATGAAAAAAACTTTAAAATGAAGGATTGGCCTGCTTTCTTGTGATAAGCACCACATAACGCGATCTGCCCATCGCTCACCTCATTGAGGCCGTGTGCAAGCCAAACATTTGAGCCAGAAGAGGGCACTTGTTCTACACTGAGAGGAACCTGAGCATAAAAAGTGCACTGATGTGTTGTTTCTGCACACGACATACAGTATATAGCTCTCATTCTCTCACTGGTTGCCTGTTTGAATACTGGTACTTTTATTTAAGTAAGATATTTGTGTACTCCTTCCACCACTGAACCTGCTATGCCAAAGTAAGTATAAAAACTGTCACACGCACACACAGCTGCGCCTTGGTCATTATCCATTCATCCATCCGTCCATCCTTGTGCATGTCAGGTCAAGCAGAGCAGCTACTTACATGTGCGCAGTAACAATTGGCCTACAGAAAAATGATGAAACCCCATCGACAAACACACAGCCACCAACGCTTGGCACGCCTGCACACCAACAGACATGTGCTTCTGTGCTCAAATGTATATTCTTCTGTGTAACAGTGGGATAGGATCCATGATGAGAACCCATGATATACACAAGAAAGTGAAGTAAATATCGTTGGCATTTTTGCAATGACTCTGCCTGCTCAGTGCTTATTGTTGAGTATGTATCGCCATCTAGTGGATGAAAGTTGAACTAGTGAGCCTCGAGGAAGGAATATAATAGATCTAATATATGGATCTATATTTATGGGCAAGTGGGAAGCATCATATTCAATTTCCTCGATGTAAGGGATGTGAGGGTATTTGTAAATGTATTAATATAATATTAAATATTTTATTCTTAAATATTTATCGTAAATCTAGCTTATTGTTGTCAATTACAAAGTTTACTATTTGGGTTGGATAGTAAACTAAAATTAATTTTATTTTTATTTTCAGAAATTGTAAAAATGTATTTATTTGCTGTTCTAATTTCATTACACTCAATATTACTACAAGTTTTATTCTTCCACTTTATGGTGTCAATGTTATGGACTGCTTTACTGTGGAAAGTGTTTTTCATATTTTGTTTAATTTCATTAAACATAGAGGAGAGGGACCAAATGTTACAGAAAGTTTTCATTAATTTACAGCAACAGCACAACCTAATATGATCAAAGTACTAACAAACATGGTGGTAATAATACCACACAGGGGTAATAATAAACTAGAAATAGAATAAACGTTGACATTGACATTGTTAATTAAAAAAGAAAAAAGATAATTCCTTTTAATCCTACTGAAGTGAGACTGTTGGAATACTATTACACTAGAAACTCAACCAAGGCCTCAGAAACAAAAAATACCTTAAATTACGTGTTGTTTCCTCCACCAGAACAGTCTTATTGTAATGGATATCAAATGCATGAAGATTATATTTGCATAAAGAGTGAGAATGCAAACTGCTGCTCTCTGAAGTAGCAAACACACATGCACGAGCATGCACACGTGTACCCTTGGACACGTTTCAAAGGCCTTGTTCACCATGCTTTTCTGCTTTGTCTTTGATAGCTGTGGGTGTTTTTAGCGGCATGCTGCCTCTTCAGAGGGAAAAAGATATGGGGGAGAAAAGAGAGCGGGAGAGAGCGAGAGAGAGCGAGAGAGAGGAGAGAGAGAGAGAGAGAGAGAGAGAGAGAGGAATGGTAGATGTTTGGTCTGTGCATGATGGAGGTTCCAGATAAACATGCTGGTCTGTCTGCCTCCAAACACACCTGACTCCAAAAGTAGCACAGACAAGAGAAGGCGACTGAGAACTCAGTCCAATCAGGTGGACACACCAAAGTTGTATCACAGATTTTGAAGCATGAACATCTCTGAATCTGTTTGGCAACTTCATTCTCCTGGTGCATTAGTCTTTTGTATTTTATGAAGCCAAGCCTAGATAAACTAACTAAGCAAAGTTGGGTTTTCACAATGTTAGGAGGCTGTAATTCTATAATCTATAGGATGGATTCATAAAAGAAATCCTTTAAAAAGTAAAACTGTATGCATTAAAATGCATACATACAAGAGAAATCCACAATGAGCTCCAAAGAACACTGTAGTTCTATCAAAGAGTTAAAACCTCAGTTGCACAAATTTAAGTCTGACAGTTGTAAAACTCCGTAAACAAATGCAGCAGCACAGGCCTGTTCCCTTTCTGACTGTTTATTTTGCCCCTGCCTGCAAAGACAAACCCCTCTGAATAGACATGTGGACATTTTGACAAATCTGTCTCATTCTGACATGGCTGTGTTTCATAAAGGTGTGCCACTCAGTCAGCATGCCCACTGGCACTGGGCGGCATAAATGGAAGGCAAATGTCGCTAATCTTATTAGTTTCACTTTACCTTCTATTATGCAATAAAAGGTCTTCTTTTCAAAAATGTCTGTATTATTACTGTAATTGCACTGAAGCAGAAAAGCATAAAAAAGCATTTTTTGATACAGGCATGTTTAGTTAAAACGATGCTGGTTGGTTTTGAGTTGATCCGAAATAGAGGTAGTTCCATTCCAGTTGAGGCTGTAATATTTAGAATAACACTGTAAGGCAAGACGATGTATCTCATTTGTATTCATCTCGTTGCAAGCAGCGTTCCAAACAGGTGCAGGCAGAGCTCAACGTGGAATTTAAATTTACCAAGACTCCAAATTGTGATGTATATGTCTGTATTATTGGAGATCGCACTGTATATCATCATTGCGTCATCTAACAAGTATGGCATATTGCAGTTGCTTCATATCATGCAGCCATGTGTCAGTAGAAAGTCCTGTGTTTTTGTGTAGAGGAAAACCGTAGGTTTGTTTAAAAAAAATTATTAAAATGTTGAATATGCTAGGGTAAATATTTCTACAATGTGAAGCTCAGCCCACTTCAATGCTGGACTGGATCTGATCCGACCTCATAGGCCTCCAGAGGACGTCCAGCCAAGGAAATCAAAAGTTTCAATCCAACAACCTGATTTGGGTGAGTGGTTAGGACGCACCCCATCATGTTCTCATGCTCAGAATACAACAAGAAAACCAGAGACAACTGTGAAACCGATTTCAGACACAAAATCAGGATTTTGTTCTCAAATTCTCTCCTCATTTACAAATCTGTCCATGCATGGCTCTCAAAGCTCGAGTTGCAAATGGATTACACATTGAGTTTGAGGTAGTTGTCAATAATAATCTATTCAAGCAAAAATTCAATTTTACATCATGAGCTCAGCTGTACAGACAGATTCTCTCTCTCTCTGTCTCTCACACACACACACACACACACACACACACACAAACACAGTAGCAGTAGTAATGGTAGTATCAGGCATAATTCAGTCAGCACAGATAAGAGAAGTTGTGAAACGAACGAAGTGCAAATCTTTCCACATCAGCTCAAACTCAGTCTCATATCAAAGCTGTGGAGCGATAACGTCTCTCTCCGTCTCATACACACACACACACACACAATTTCAGGTAGATTGGTGACTCTGTTGGTGGTCTCGCCCGCTCTTGTCTGCCTCCCTGTTAGATTAGCACACTGACTGACTGGTATGTATGTCTCCGTTCCCAGTCATGAGTCAGACTTTAACAACCCTCAGACACTGCAGCTTCCCCCTGAAACGCAAAGTGGATGATGTTCTGCAGATTCTCCATTCAGCAAAAGAACAGAACGAAAATCCAACTCTGAATTAGACTTGAGACGGTCTAAGCATTTCAGTCTAACTGAAATTTCATGTGTTGATGTGATGATAGTAAAATGTTGTAATAATGTGATAAAATGTTATTTATTAATTATTATCATTATTATTTATTTTTTAACCACATACTCTAGGTGTTTGACTATTAATTATGATGTTATACATAATATCATAAGTAAAAGTAAATACATAGCATTAGCTATTTCTCCACGTCCAGCGGTAGGAGCAGTGACAAGGCAGGAAGCCTTTGTAATTTTGGCACTGAAATAATGCATCATTAAGCCTGTTTAACTGTGAAATTTAGAGGAAATATATAGATCAGAATGTAAACAATGCATCCTCTGAACGTCAAAATATTGTCAAATGACTCACCCCAGCTACTACAGTGTTTGAGCAATATGCTTACAATAAAACTGGACTTCAAAAACAACATATACAGAGCGGAACAAGGACCAAGTAAAAAATCCTTCTGAGAAGAAGAAAAAAAATCAGAATTAAGAGTGACTTTACATGGGTAAAAAAATTAAAAGGTCAGTATTCTGAAAAAAAAAAAGAATGAATTATGACCTTGAGTCATATCTATCTTTTTTTTACTTCTGACATTTCACACAATTTTTTTTGCTTAAAGTCAGAATTTCTCTTTTTTTTTATACCCTGGCCATATTCCTCTTTATAGTGATATTGGAGTGGTAATAGCTGTGGTTTTTGAAGGATAAAAAAATTGTTGTAATTCACTGAACTTGATGAGGATGAATGCATCACATACAGGTCATTCTAACAGGGAGCTGAGCAAAATTTGAAATGGAATTGAAAGTAAAATGTTAACACGTCTCCTAAAGTTCTAATTTTTGCGAGCAGTCTCTAAAATCACAGGTGACACAAATACACACACAGGCGCTTGTGTATGTGAAAACAAGTGTGTGTGGGTGTGTGTGTGTTTGTGTGCCAGATTAGTTTCACAGATCCAAAACATGAAGTCCTGCTGATCCTCCAGCTGTTTTCCAAATTGTTTTGGTCACTTGAAAATACATCACGGACACAGACACTGATAAGGAACGGCGCCGACAATAACAGCTACTGCTAACACTCCATGGGCAGACAGGGTGGAAATCACAGGCAGTTCAGATACCATATTTCTGTCATTGAAAACCCTTTCCTATAAATTTTTGGCCTGGTGGGCCCCTTGTGTCCAATGGTAAGGGAAGGACTGCAATCGTTGCTTTTCCTTTGAGTGCATGTTGGTACACACATACAGAATGGGCTGCCAATCAAGACATCCAATGATTAAAATAACACACTCAGGGTGTATAAATAATTCTACTTTTACGTGTACCGTGAATGCAGAAGAACAACCCTTTCGCGAGCGCGCGTGTGTGTGTGTGTGTGTGTGTGTGTGTGTGTGTGTGTGTGTGGCTGGCTGCAGGTGTGCAGTGTGTGTGGGACATTCTCTCCTGGTGCTGGAGCAGAACAAACATGGATTAGAGCCACACCACCATGCAGGTACCGACAACTCCCTCCCTACATCTACACACATACACACACACGTGCGCGCACACACACACACACACTCACACACTCACACACTCAGCAGCTGCTGTGGCTTACATGATGTCAGGGCCATTAAAGTCATGTAGCAGGAGAGGGCAGACAGACAGATGAAAGGCCTGTCATTTAAACAGAGTCAACTATTAGAAGGCTTACAGTCGCTGATGGACAGACAGGTTTGGCGCCCCTGGCAGGGAGGCTGCAGAGGCTTGTAGGATACACAACAACTCTGACTATAGAAAGAGCCTATAGACAGAACCAGCGTGGATTTTACACTGATAGACCAGTTATCATTCAAATGTTTTCCTTTCTTTAAGGAAATTACCATAGATCAATTGAAGGGCCGTTTAATTCCTTAAACATTGGTAAATTAATTGGTAATTGAGTACACTAACAGTTCAGCTTGTTTAAAAGAGTTTGGATGCATCCTTTCTCTCTAACCCATAAATAATCCTTTTTAGTACATAGAAAAGGCGTAAAGAATCTTATAATTTCTATCATTTTTTAATCCTACAATCCTCATAGCAACCCTTACTTTTTAAAATATGACATACTTGATTTCCCTTTCATTTCTCTTTATTCTGGGTGTCGGATATCATTTTACACAGCTTTATCCCCAAGAGTGACCCCTTGGTGTCTTTGGAACACTGTGCATTTCACTAGAATTTAAAATAAAAGTTAATGAAGATGAACCCCTTAGTGGTCCCATCAGAGTTAAGGAGGTTCAGGGAAGAGAGGGGGACTACATGCACCAAGACTCCCTGACAGATCTGACCCACGCTACTGAAGGTCCTACAGTATGGAAACTTGTCCATTTATCTTATTTTATTTTCAACACATTTTTTGTTTGACAGTGATGTTGGTTAGTTGGTTTTGAGTGAAGTTAAAGATGATGTTCGTCAGAAAATAGCACATCTAATCAGACATGAAGACAAATAGAGGTGTAAACCTGTCAACAGGTAAGTTTGAGGAATCTGATGTTGGTCAAGTCCTACACAGGTTGCATCTGCACAATCCACCAAGAGTTCAAGTTGAGGTTTTCCTGATAACATTCACATACATACAGTTAAACATACACACAAATGACCTGCCAATTCTATCAGTCCCACACACACACACACACACGCTTTTAAAGAAATATTCATTTAGGAACTTTTGTTGTGTATGCATATAGCTGTGTTTGTCCATAACTTTCTCTGATACGCCAGCTGTCTGCTAAAACAAACCAGACGCCGCTTAGCGTGTCTGAACTCAGACCAGTCTAAAGCCCACAGAGAGGATGGGGGCTTGAAAGGCAGAGGTCAGCGGGGCCAACGTTACCGTGGCAACCTCAAACACACGGACATGCATGCAGACACATGTTGAGAGCTAGATTTACAATAACTCATTACAGAACACACACACACCCCTCCCTCATTGGGAGGGAGGACTTTTGATTACTTTTAAAGCATCAGACGTACATAAAACTTTGGTACAACCCTATGCATCTGTACATAAAAATTTGACAAAAAAAAGGATATTAAAAATTCATTACACTCAAAGTTTCACATAGTTGGGTATTTTACAAATACGAAATGTAATCATGACTGTAAAACATAAATGCAGAGGCCAGAAGGTTATATAGACTTAGTAATTTGTTATTTTCAGTAATAATTTGAATTTTCATTGGTTGTCTAACGTTTTCCTAAAGCCCATAAACTTCCCTATCAAACTGTATCAGAGATTTAGTAAATATACACTGAAAAAAACAATTCAATGATTCAATAGGAAAGGCCTTTGTGCTATCATGCATGCTGTTCCTACGAGACGAAACGTGACTACCCTCTTCTGCTCTCTAGGGGAAGTGCGATGATATTGTTTCAACGTCTGCTGCACATAAAACTAACAAATTATTTCCTAAAATGGTAAAATGTTAATTATACAAATAATGATTTGTGCAATCAAGTTCTCAATTTTAAGTAAGTAAGTAAGTGTGTGTGTGTGTGTGTGTGTGTGTGTGTGTGTGCCCGTCAGGATGATGGAGGGGCACGGGCATTGCACTTTCAAGCAGCTGCTTGTCTGGCAGAAATGAAGCAGATCAAAAAGCAGAACCACCTGGAAGGTACATTCTGAAATCCTGCATGCCCAAAGCACGCGTGGACACACACACACACACTATGACAGACTATGACAGTATGATTTATGAGAATATTTCATTTGTCAGATTAAATATTGTGACTTAAGTATTGATAGAGATAGAAGTTTGTGTTACTTCACTGGGGCCTTAACGTTTTCTAGAGCTCTCTAATCTGAATCCAACATAGTTGACACACACACACAACCATGAACCTCTTAAAATGACATTCGTTCAAATTAAATTTACACAAAATATGCATATTCAAACATTTGTATTTATAAATGCATAGAACGTTTAATCTTGACTTTGGGGAAGTGCTCTCCAATTCAAGACTTGAGTCTAAGCAAGGTCACAAGTGAGCGGTCAAAGACTATTCACCTTCATCACTGATCCTCCTCCTCCTCTCGTGTTATATGCCACATTTGCCTTTTACCTCCTCATTGCTGAAGTAGTGAAATTAATCAGAGGATTTTGATAAGATCTTAATTGCATGTTTTTCCTTGAGCTGGTCAAAGTGAAAAAGGCTACCTGAGTAATCTAAGTGAAAGAAAAAACCTCTGCACCGAATATAGATTATTTATAAAGAGTCAGGTTCATCCAGCGGTGATCCATTTAACACACACACACACACACACACACACACGATTTGTCATCCGTGAACAGGTCTGCTGAAGTGGATGAAGAACTTCCTCTCCGGGTCACAGACTAAGCAGGTCAGAGTGTTAGGTGAAGAATTAGTAGCTGCTGGGGAAACCCAATACCACCCACCTGGCCACAAACACACACACTTATACAGTGAAACTGTTGGGATGCAGTGATTCACACAGTACTGAATCATACATATACTTCAATAGCAAGTAGAAAATCCTTCAAATGCTTTGAAATGCCTCTATTTACAACTGTAAAACTCCTTTTGTCCTCAAGAGGGAGACACACACCACATGTCTGCTCTCCAACACACCCGAGGTAAATAACCAAAGCAATGACACCAATTGCATAACAGCAATAAAACAATCCTATTTTTTCTTGAAGGCAAACATACCTCACAGACACACAGACAAAATATCCAGTGACAGCTTCCTTTTCAAGGCCTTCCACGTTTCTCCTGAATGTAAAGCAGTGTTTCTTCGATCTAATGGTCAGTTGGCATTGATTTGTACATCCTGTTTAAAGGCCAGTCCATTTATTATCTATTTCTGTAAGAGGTTCCTGCCTGTTACGTTTCACTCCTGGTCCCCAGAACCATAAAGACACACACTCATGTAAATGTAACAAGACACACACACACCAAAAGAAACACAAGTACACACAGCCATTACGCAAAGAGAAGAGGAGGAACTTGTCCTAAGCCTATTAGTACTATTATGGATACTTGGCGGTAATGATTGAAAGCCACTTAGTGCTGGTGTATTTACCAAGGGGATCAGCCACGGCATGGTTAAACACGCCTGATGGATTAACTGAGGCCAATACTGACACCGACACACTGACCGGGGAGGAAAGGAGAGGAGGTAAGATAAGAGGAGAGAGGAGAGTTAACGAGAGGAGTAAGAGGAGAGGGGAGAGAGAAGTTTGTAAAGGAAATGAGAGTGTAAAGCACGCATGGTTACAGCACAGCCTCTATTCGCCCTTAATTAGCCAACGTGTCATCATTTATATGCAGAATGTAAACCACTGGGCATCATCTGAGGGTCTCATGATGCAACACTTGGCTTATCTGAGCATTTAATCTTGAAGCTTTTATTATAATGAGAGCAGAGCTTAGACGGATTAACTTTGACAGCTAATATTTCAAAATCAGAGAAGCGGTCAGACCACAGGTTGATCCCAGTTTGCTCCCCTAGCTTACTATCCTACATTTATTTATTTATCCATTAATCACTAAAACTCATCCTAATTCATCAGTCACCGCCTCGTCACACAAGTTAAGTATATGTTGGAGCCAGGAAGATGTAAACAGGAGCTGAGACAGAGCTTGGGGGCAGAAAATGATCAAAATACAAACATATGTCATAAATTCCGTAAATCAGATGTCCTTGGAATAGATTCCTTTAGCGATACTTAGTTAAATTTATCTATTCTCCGCGTATCAGTAAGTAGGACAAGAATAAATAAAGAAGAGATATAACTAAACAGGAAAATAACATCAATTCAGTGCTTCTCTATCTAGTTGTTCTGTTTGGTGTTTCTTTTTCTTCTTTTTCTATTTCACCGTACACAGATCTTCAGCATTATTCCGTCACGCTAATAAAGCTTTTTTGGCAGAAAGGGTAAGAGGGAGAAATACAAGGTCTAAATAAATACCGTTTATTTGTACAATGAGTCCATGTCTGATCCATAATTTTGAAAGATCGTGACTCAGTCAACATAAACTTTGACAGGTCAACATGAACAAAATTGACAATGGTAACATGGAGGATGTCAAATCAGAAAACCACCCACAACCTAAAGAGAAATAATTGTGTCCATTATACCGACATGCAGAGCTACAAACTGTACAAATACAGTAACGAGTGCACAGAACTCATAATAATCCAAACAACAGTAACAACACTAACGTGCTCAGGACTGAAAAACTATAACGGTATCATATACTGTATAATGTACCATAAACACAAAAAATGTACTGCAGGCTGTTCACTAAATTACAATATGAGTGTAAAAGTTCAAAAATATGAGGGCCAGTGAAGAACAGTAGGAACAGTCTAAATGATATCAAAACACACCAAGGGTCAAATACATCCAGTGAGAGACCGAAGAGCTCAGCAGCTGATTGAAATGAGATGAACCCTGTGTTGTTTGTGTGTGTTGTTGTTGTTGTTGTTGTTTTACCTGGAGGAGCTGTAGGTTGACCCCAACGGACGATAGGATCCAAACGTGGCCTTCAGCAGCACGTTCTTCTCATTCAACTTCCAAAATGTCGGCGGTTTAAATTCAATATTAACGTTGGAACTGTCTGTGCCGCACATTGTGTGTGTTAATCCTCTGGTCAAATGTTTGTAGTCCGAGGAAATTATACCAAATATGGACCAACAAACCGGAACAGTGACACCGAGAGGGGTCAAACGAAACGAGTCCTCGGTGGTTTGTTTGTTTTGTACGACTTTCCGTTTGTATTCCGTTTAATCTTTCCGTCGTTGTTTTAACACCTGTGGGTGTGGCGGCGGCGGCAGCATGTTCCCTCCGCACTGCATTGTGGGATACAAAAAGCGCGCGGGCAAACATTCAGGTCAATTAAGGATTCATCAGCCAATCAGCGAGCAGGAAACCTAACCGGATTCCAAGAGGGTTACGTCATAGAAATCCACTGCATTTTCGCTGACACGGCAGTAAATTCAACCTCACAGAAAAGGATTTTAAAAGGCGAATCAAAATTGTTATGACCCAAATCTCATAAACTCCGGTATTTTCGATTTCCTTTCGATTTCTCTTTATTCCGGATGTGTTGGGTTTCACTCTAATATAGATTTACTCAGAATGCAACCTGATAGTTGGTATCTTTGGGGACTCAAATAAAACTTTAGTAGGACTGAGCCATTGTTGGTTAACTAAGAGTGTAAGGAGAGAGAGGGAGACAGACAGACAGACAGACAGATACTTTATTAAAGCCGAAGGATATTACAGTCATGTGAATGTTTCTCTCTAATGTTAATGTTTTGTTTATTGTTATCCCACGGCTCTGTGATGGACTGACCACCTGTCCTGTCTTCTGTCTCCTGCCCCACCCTGACCGACATGGACGGATGGATTTTATCAGATTGAATTTCATGAAGGCAAATAAGACACAAAAATATCAAATAAGTTCAATTACAATAAGAATTGACTTTAGTGGCATCCTTATCCTTTGTGACATCTACAAACAGACAAACGTAATACACACAGTCCAGACGCAGATGAAGGACAAATGATCTGGACTGTACCAGGACGTGAATAATTAGAATTTATGAAGAACGGGATTTAATAAAACTCTGTGGTTCGTACGTCATCGGTCCGATTGAACGGTTGTCCAAAGTCAAGCAGGTTCGACTCAAACTGAGGCTTTGACGCAGACTCCTCGGTCTCAGACCGAACGTCGCCAATTCACGATCCAAAACGCCGTTCCATACTGTCCAGATGTGGGGCGGGAGCTCCCAGATGTTGCTGCTCCAGTAGCGTTATGTAAAATAATCTAACTCAGAGATTACCCTGACATCACACGACACACGCCAATAACAGACTACACACAGGATGAGAGAGTAAGGCTGTCTTTTTAAAATGACTGACATTTCTACTTCCCTCCGATAAAAAGTAAATAAGGCAGCAGAAAGTCATGCAAGAGCAAGAACAGAATCCTGTGTGGGGGTCTCAGTCTGCTGACACATAGAATACCCTAAAACTGTCTTAATCTTGGTGATAAATCATATTGATGGGGTCTGGTTGGGTCTCCAAGAAGAGAGAACGGAGTTTAGGCAGGAGATGAAGAGTCAGGCAGCATCTCTACGAGCCACCACGAGGCTCCTCGGGAGAAACACAAACACATGCAAACTTGTTAAGATATTTAATGTTGAAGAAATGTAGATGTCACACATTTTCTGCCAGAGCTTACAGAGACTGCACGTTTTGGAGGTTTTTTTTTTAAAACATTTCTCATGCTTGTGGTAGCACCCATTGGCCACAAAGGACTGAATGGCTGGAACACTGCAGCCAAGACTCCAAGGAGGGAGGGGGAACATGAATGGATTAGACATTGGGAGAGAGCCACTAATACTAGGATGATGTCACTTTATGTGAGATGCCTTACAAGAGAAATCCTGGAACAGCACCGGCACTGGAATGAGAAGACAACAACAGCTGGCATCAAACAAATGCTTCCAGAAGACTCATCCAGCTATTATTCATATGTAGCTCTGTGTAATGACACTGTAATGTTTGTACATTTCTCCATCTTAAAGGGAACCACACAGATGTATCATGGAAGAAAAGGCTGCATGATGTGCTGAAAAACTCCAGCCTGTGATAACTTGTTGGATGATGTGATAAAGCCATGAGGTGTATTAAGGTGTATTGATTGACTGATTAAGTATGGAGCATCACTAGTTTTGGTTCAAACTTTACACAAACATACATGGCATAGACACTTATTCCACCTATACAGGTCAAAGCCAACTGATTGCATACTGATCGACCTCCTTCTATGACCTAAGGTGTCATTTTACACAAAAAAATTCAACAGCCAGAATAAATTAATGCAAAATTACAACCACTAATACTGATCTATCTATCTATCTATCTATCTATCTATCTATCTATCTATCTGTCTATCTGTCTATCTATCTATCTATCTATCTATCTATCTATCTATCTGTCTGTCTGTCTGTCTATCTGTCTATCTGTCTATCTGTCTGTCTATCTATGCCTGATCTAAATTCCAATCAGGTGTGTACTAGATAAAATCCGTCTTACACTGCCATCTGCTGGTGACGTATACTAACTACGTCCGGATTCCTCCCCTGCTTCTCATTGGCTGTAGATACTACGAGTCCTTGTAAAGGTCAAAAGTAATAATATATAAGTTTACTAGCGAATGATAACAGTTTACTCAAAGTTACTGGGTGAATTTAAATGTAAAAATATGTCATTATAGTATATTTCAAATACCTGTGGCTGATGTTATATCACTGAAAAAATGTGCTGATAAGTTAATTTCCGCTTCGCTTTTCTCCCTTCAGCCGCTAGCTTAGCTCAGGTTAGCTAGCCCCCGCTGCTGGCAGCCATGGCTTCAGTCATCTTGAGTTTTCCTACTCTGCACAGTCTGAGGATATTCACACAGTGAGTAAAATAAACCACGTCAGGCTGGTTTGTTGCTCCTTCATCTTCTCTCACCCATCGTGGTTTCTCTCTGTCGGCTACGAAGGCTGCAAGCAGGCTAACCTACCGGGGTTCGGTTAGCTAGTAATAACAGAGCTCAGTGTGTACTTTCTGCAAATCACATTGACAATCTTATGTCGGTGATCGTTAGAGAAAATCTGGATTAGTTTGCCTCCGTGTTCTGTCAAATATCAGTTAATGTCATGCTTTCAGACGCCGAGTCCTAAATTCTGCGCAAGGTTAAATAGAGGTAGCCCTGTCAGCTTGCGTGATCAATGTTTAACACCTTTACAAAACTAATAAGTTAAGTAGGAACACATGCGACCAGCGTGCAATATGGTTCTAAAATTTAGGTTTAGTGTTCGATAGCGTTCCTAATTTATTTCCATGGATGGTGTCACAGTCATGTATGGATGATTGTGATGAAGGTCTTTCCTTCCTCGCCTTTCTCCAAAACTTATATTTTCGTCACATGTCCTCTCCTCATGTTCTCTCCCGTGTTCCTGTCCTCTATCATGTATCTTCTCCTCCTTTCCCCCTGTCGTCTACACATCGCTCCCCTCTTATCCTCCTCTCCTTATTCCTTCCCTGCTCCTTCATCTCTTCTCCATATTTCCTCTCCTCAGAAAACTGTCATGGACCCAACGAGGTGTGAGGTGTATTTCAGGAGGTTGGTGTATTTACTTTTGTCAGCTCTCCTCCTTAACTGTTTACATTTACATTTGGTGTTCCTTCTCGCTTAAGAGGTTTCAAAAATCTAATCTCACATATCCGCTGTATTCTGTCTAGGAGCAGGAAGGATAGAGAAAGTCTTGATCGCCAATCGAGGAGAAATCGCCTGCCGTGTGATGAGGACAGCCAAGAAGATGGGCGTCCGCTCCGTGGCTGTGTACAGTGAAGCAGACAGACACTCCATGCATGTGGCCATGGTTAGACACTCGCACAAAGACACACTAAAGTCTCTTACTCTGTTTTCTTCGTGGCGCCTTGCTCAGCAGTCTGAAATGATGTTTCTGCTTGAACGTGTAGGCAGATGAAGCCTATCACATCGGCCCGGCTCCATCACAGCAGAGTTACCTTTCTATGGAGAAAGTTCTGGATGTGGCCAAGAAGTCCGGATCACATGTGAGGACTCAAGACAAAACGTTTATATTGGTGTTACATTATATCATGCAATCGAATCTTGTACTCAAAGTTAAAAAAATGGAATTACAAAAAACATCTTTAATCTCTCTCACAACAAGAAAATCAGTGATGAGGTGATTTCATGAGTGTGTGTGCCTTCAGGCGGTCCACCCAGGCTATGGCTTTCTGTCAGAGAACACAGAGTTTGCAGAGGCATGTAAACAGGAAGGCATCATCTTCATCGGCCCCCCTTCCTCTGCCATCAGAGACATGGGCATTAAGAGGTATACACACACACACACACACACATACGCAGAGCTTATTTATAAAAAGTTTCTGGTCAAAAAATATTTACCTATGGTGGGATACGTCTAAACTTCACCTATTCTAATTTTGTTTTCCTTTTTCAGCACATCTAAACACATTATGTCAGCTGCTGGGGTGCCAATCATTGGTGGTTACCATGGAGAAGACCAATCAAATGAGAGGTTGCATGCAGAGGCTGCCCAGATTGGCTTTCCTGTGATGATCAAGGCGGTCCGAGGAGGTGGAGGCAAGGTGAGACCACTGAAAGGACCGAACACGAAGAGCGAAACAAAGTGACTCCAGTAGATACACTAGAACTGTGTGTGTGTGTGTGTGTGTGTGTGTGTGTGTGTTTTCAGGGTATGCGTATCGCTCGGTCAGACTCTGACTTTTTAGAACAATTGGAATCGGCGAGACGAGAGGCCAGGAAGTCCTTCAATGATGACATCATGCTGGTGGAGAAATTTGTAGAGGATCCCAGGTAGTACTGAAGACTGTCTCACTCCCTTACGAACAGTCACACACACTCATTCATTCATTCATTTCCTAGCTCTGTCACACTGTGGAATTATATAAAAATGAGAAAAATAAATGGTTATATTTATTGCCCCTCTCACTCTCCTCGCTCGCTCGCTCGCTCTCTCTCTGGGTCTCTCTGCCTCTCTCTCCCTCTCTCTTTCGCTCTGTGTCTCTCTCGCTCTCTCTGTCTCTCTCTGCCTCTCTCACTCAGACATGTGGAGGTTCAGGTCTTTGGCGACATGCACGGTAACGCCGTCTACCTGTTTGAGAGAGACTGCAGCGTTCAAAGGAGACATCAGAAAATTATAGAGGAAGCACCAGGGGTGGGTCTCTGTGTGTGTGTGTGTGTCATTGATTCAATTCTTATTCAATCTTGCCAAACGTATCCCCATGTCTGATATTTATAAAAAAAAGACAACATTAAAAAAGCTTCCAAATTATCAAGAATTTGGGTTCAAAAACCGAACGTCAAATCTTCCTACCATGACCGTCTGTGTCAATGATGGAGACGTGTTGGTGTCCAGGACACTGAGGGGCTCTTCCATGGTTGGCATCTATCCCTGTATTTACTGTATTTATTTTTTCTTCATTGATGACAAATGAATGAATCTGACCGTTTTGACCCATCATCCATCAATCAATAAATGATGACGATCGTGTGTGTGTGTGTGTGTGTCAACACTTTTGACTTTCTCGATTTGTGTTTTCAGCCTGGCATCAGCCCTGAGGTTCGAAGGAAACTGGGAGAGGCGGCAGTTAGAGCAGCCAAGGCCGTTAACTATGTAGGAGCAGGTGATGTTGGAGCACACACACACACACACACACACACACACTCTTTACCTCACAGGGAATAAATGAACACGTACTAACCTAGGTAACAGGTGACTCTGTGTGCAGGTACAGTAGAGTTCATAATGGACGCCCAGCATAACTTCTACTTCATGGAGATGAACACCAGGCTGCAGGTCGAACATCCTGTTTCTGAGATGATTACTGGAACCGACCTGGTGGAGTGGCAACTCAGGGTGAGAGAGAAGCACACTGACAGAGAAAAAAAAAGCTTGAATAGAGTCCAATTTGAATGTTGGAGAGTTAGGATCATTTCTCCAAACCAAGAAGGAGATTTCCCATCAGTCTGTTCCACTGTCAGGTGGAGGTGGAGACCATGAAGAAAGAAAATACTAACTGTCCTCTCTCGTCACATTGGCCTGTTTTCACATGTTTGCAACAGCTGTTACAAAATGGTTCATGAAAATTTAAAAAAATTAATAATCTTAAATTAATTTGCGCCGATCAAAATGAAGAAAATGAACATTATGAGTTTTGCATGTTACATCACAGCCAGAAGGCTTCAAAATAAACTGTTGTAAAAAAAAATGCCTTTAAAGTGAGGAAGTTTAATCATTTCTATTAAGGGCTGCAGTGAACAAATGGATAACGTTCATGAATTTAAACGTTCCAAGTTTTTGTTGAAAATGTCCCACAGGTGGCAGCAGGGGAACGACTGCCTCTGCTCCAGGATGACATCATCTTAAATGGACACTCGTTTGAGGCTCGTATCTATGCTGAAGATCCCAATAATGACTTCCTGCCAGGGGCGGGGCCTCTGCTGCATCTCTCCACCCCTCCATCAGATGAACACACACGCATAGAAACGGGAGTCAGAGAAGGTGGGACGGTTTATCTTGATGTTAAATAGTTTGTCTCCGTCCACCTAACGTCTGCCGTGTGCTCGCGTGTTTTCAGGGGACGAAGTGTCGGCACATTACGATCCCATGATCGCCAAGTTGGTGGTTTGGGGAGAGGATCGGTCAGCTGCCTTAAAGAAACTACGCTACTGCTTACGACAGTACAACGTAAGACCGCACACACACACACGTACACACACAACCCAGGCAACGCAAAATGAGTTTGTAGCAGTTTCGGTGAGACGTCCTTCCATTTAGTCATTGACTTTAGTACGTGTGCTTTTCAGCCAATGTTCAAATTGAAGGTCTCCATTGTACATAAACACACTTGTCTGTAATCATCCAATATGGGCCAAACTTCATCTCAGACCACAACGTGGAGATGCAAATTTAAAGGAATTCTAAAGAACATCAACGCCTGTATGAACGTCCTTACTTTGATGACGTGTATTTTTTGTGTGTGTTCGTATCCACACGCTGCTTTCGTCCTGGTCTCAGATCGTGGGTCTGAACACCAACATTGACTTTTTGCTGAGTCTCTCTGGCCATCCTGAGTTCGAGGTTGGAAACGTGACCACCAGCTTCATCCCCCAGCACTACGCCGACCTCTTCCCCGCGCCCAGAGCTCCGTGTGGGGAGGCGGTCTGCCAGGCGGCCCTGGGCCTGGTGCTCCAGGAGAGGAAACGCACACAGGAGTTCACGCACACGTCCGGCGGTGAGGCTGATCTAACAGAGGGGAGAGAGGGAACGGTGGCCGTTTACTCACAGCACTGAATCTATTCATTATTGATACGTTCTATAATGTAACGATTGACGAGGTGTGTGTGTGTGTGTGTGTTTCCAGACCCATTCTCCCCATTTGGCTCGAGCAGCGGTTGGAGAAACAACATGCAGTTTAATAGGAACATGACGCTGCAGCTTGGTGACAAAAGTAAGTAACACACACACGCTGAGTCCTTACTGCCACCTGCTGGAGAGAAAAGGAAGGAACAGCTGCATCCTGACGGACAGTCCAGCTACTTGGTTTCATGACTGTTTAATAACTAAATATAGCACTGATTTTTTCATTTTTATGACAGCTTGGTAATGAGCTTGTATCCATTATTCAAGATTCTTATTAAAAATGAGAACAGAAATAACTTCCCTGCTGCTGCTGCTGCTGCTGCTGCGGTGTAAGGTGATGAAGATCAGCGCTCTTCTTCCTCTTCAGCTCCTCCGCTGTGCTGTGCTCTGTTATCATTCCTTAATGATGCATAACAATTCTTTGGACAATAAAAGTGATATTTTATATTGTGTCTTCTTTAGAGGTGGATGTGGTGGTGGTCTATAACAAAGATGGAAGCTACACCATGGAGGTGAGTCTGGGTGGGGCTGAATCTTAGAATAGAATAGAAGAAATATGATCACTTCAATACTGAGGCAGGATACTTCACATGTGCACACTTTATCACCAAAGATGATGATAATAATAATAATAATAATAAAAGATTTTGACAGCAAAACTCTGAAATTAAATGAAACCTGAATATAAATAAGAAGCATCAGTTGAACATTTGTATGCTGCAAATATGTGCCATTAATTTAGTCTTAGTGACTACATACAGTATGTCAGCCTCTAGTCTTTACATGGTACTGTATAAGAAATAAAGGATCTAAAGTAGTAGTACTAGTGTTAGTAGTAGACGTTAAGTTATTGGCTGCAATACTTCTAATTATCCCAACTGATTGTTATTAGTTCATTTATTTACTGATTGATGTTATTTCAAACATCGTGTGAACACTTTAATGTGATTGAAATCAAAGTGTGCTCGCTTCTAATCCTGATTCTGTGCATGTAGCAAAGTTTTACCTGAAATTGTAGTTAGGAAAATACTTTTGAGTATTGAGTACATGTAAATGTACAGGGTTGGGAGGAGCACAATAGTAAATGGGAGGAGGATCGATGGGAGGGAGTGGCTTGTGGCCATCAAGTCAGTCATCGTTTCAGCGGTTGTGTTCTTCTCCCAGATTGGTGGAGAGGCGTACCATGTGACCGGGGAGGTGGAGGAAGAGGGCGCGGCTTCTTTCCTGCACTGCTCTGTCAATGGTGTTAAGTCCCGCCCCAAACTGGTCATCCTGGACAACACAGTGCACCTGTTCTCCACGGTACCTTTTACTCTGTTCTTCAATACACTGCAGTACGATGTTGTAGCAGGGGTTCCCAACCTGGGGGGCTGGACCCCACTAAGGCAGCACTGGAAAGAAAAGAGGAAAAAAGAGGTTTATTCTGCATTTCTGTGGTCTTGATAGTGTAAAAACACGTCAGGTCACCTTGGCTGGCACCAATTATTGATTTTTCAGCAATATTGATAATTGAAATGACTCGTCAATGAGAAAGTGAAAGGTTTTAAGCAAGAAATAAAATTCAAGGCAAAGCCCAAATTTGAGCAGTGAGCCAACAGTTTGTGTCTAATTGACTTCTGCTGGACCTTCAAAATAAAAGTCCTCTCCAGCTTCATTTGTGTGAGGCTTTTAATGTGAAAGAGTCCTAAGAAAGGTATGCTTTGTATAAGCACCACATCAACACAGGTTTATCACCTCTGCTGCCCCCTTGTGGCCATGAACACACGCATACATTTTTGTATTTGAATGTTTCAGATGTAATGAATAAATCTCTTATCTATCTGTTTTTGTGCCGTAGGAGGGAAGCTCGCAGGTCTCCGTTCCTGTGCCCAAGTACCTGGCTGCCGTGGGCGGGTCTGCGGCTCAGGGTGGCGCCGTGGCCCCCATGACAGGAACCATCGAGAAGGTGAGGTGATTTTTTTGGGCGCTGACTTCATACAGAGCTCAGATCTCCTACAACACTTTGACAAAGTTTATCATCTTTCACATTCTGCATCTTTGATAAATTGACACTTTTTTTTCTCGGTAGTTTTTGTCACGTTAAGCTGACAATACAAACATTTTTTCACCATGTTTAAAAACGCACCTCGCCCGTAAGATGGCGAACAAATCTATCCCAACAGGAAACAGGCGCTTTAAAATAAAATGTTTTTACTTTCACTGTGTTCAGGTTTTGGTGAAAGCAGGAGACAAAGTTGCTGCAGGAGATCCACTCATGGTCATGATCGCTATGAAGATGGAGGTGAGGGACTGTCTGCTCGCACACACACACACACGCGCCGCGCACACGCACACAGTTTTGTCTCTTAACTGTTCGTATCTGTGACTCTCTGATGATTCGTCTGCAGCACACCATCCGAGCACCGAAGGCCGGTGTGATCAAGAAGGT
>OMNV01006798.1:0-11232 GCA_900303265.1 Brotula barbata
CTGACATACATGTTTTACTGTTTGGGGGAAACCGGAGCACATGGGAACTCCAGAGATTGACCCCGGGATTTGAACCCACAACCTTCTTGCTGTGAGGCCACAGTGCTAACCACCAAACTCCCAAAAGACGCCTCTTTCACCATGTCACATTTCACAATGGATGGAATATTATATTATATTATATTATATTATATTATATTATATTATATTATATTATATTATATTATATCATATTATATTATATTGTATGTGTTGTCAGAGGTGATTATGTGAACATCAACAGCACCTCGGTCAGCCATTAAACTCACACTGACAGTACATTAACCACTATTTATATTAATTAGCTCCAGTGTTCCACTACTGACCAGCTGTTACATATTTAAGGACCATTCTGACTTTATGAATTCAGACCTCGGTCATCCATTTCTTGATAAACTATCTGGACCGTCTCCCATATTCTAAAATCTGTCCATCAATAAGGTCCTTTTCACCGTCTGATGCCTGTTTTGTTCCACACTTTGTTACCCGTGCTGGATCTGGGACCACTGTCCTCGAAGATGCAGATTTGGAATCCGCCCACATGATGTAATCCCGAGTGTCACCAACGACGCTCCTCCATGCATTGTTTCCACGCGTTGTAAATCTGTCACCTCCTTCCTTTGCTGCCCTCGTTCTTCATATATGGAACCTCTGGTGGGCCTGGTAAGAGGATTTATGGTCCCGAGGACTAACTCCGTGTCATTTGCATGTTTGCTGTGCTTACCGCTGCGCTTTTCTTTATTTATGACAATGAAGACCAAGGTTGTAATTTTGTTTTATTTAACACCCAGAGTCTGGGCCGTGCTCCCTGCGGTTTCAGATTAAGCTGCACTCACGATGCTTTTGGACTTAGTATGAAGCCTTTGACTTGTTTGCGTGTCCTCAGATCAAACCGATGATTCATCCATTTGTCAAGGTTGCAGCCTTCAGCATTGTTTCCTAAAAACGCACTTCTTTTCAAACGCCGGCCGTACTTCACCGTCCTTCGCCGTAGATAAGGCGCTACAATAACCAAGGCTGTTGGATTTCCGTGCTGCTGTGGTGGAGGTGAACGGAACACTTAATAGACCGTGAGTTATGATCAGCGGAAGACAAAACACGCGTAATGCTTTTACTGCCGTTTCGTCTTTCCATGTAGCGACGCAATAAAGTTAAGACCACAGCCTTAAGGTTGTCCTTCCCGTTCCCGTTTAGCAGGACGGGGGACATAATAGGCATTAATACTCTGAAAGTGGCAGCTGGAATCTCTTCTGCCGTTCCCGCTGACAGAATACGCAAGTTCCTCGCTGAGGGCCTCCAACAGACAAATCAACGGCGAGCATCCCTGGCTCATTACTCCTCAGATGTGATGGTTATACCCTTCGTTCTGTCCCTCGTTCACTTGTGCGATCATTCATTTGCTTTTTGGAGCAGACGTTGTCAAAAAAAGGAAGTACGTGAGCCTAAAAGTCAGAGTTCATTCCCAAACATCGGGTTAAAACTAGCGCCACAGATGAATCGACGTAAGGCCCAAACGCTTAAGAGGTTTGAGTAAATGACCTTCAGCGCCATGTTTTCATTAATGGGGAATAATTATTTTACTTATTCAACCTTGAGACGTCCGCTCTCGCTGGCTGCTATCCCAGCATTCACAGTTTGAGCTTTGATGATGGATTGTAATGGCGTATGTGCGTAAAATGTAACCGCATCCCTCAGAATGTCTGATCGGGACCGAGCTGTCGATTTTAGAATGGAGACTTTCTAACCTCCTCTTATCCACGTGCCGCTCTCTGGGTCCAGTTTGATCCAAGATCTCAGGGAGCAACAGCCAGATGTTACAGATGTGGGCTCAGGAGTTTACAACAGCTGCATCCAGGTAGGAGTCAAACCAAAACCTGCACAGACATCTCAGCCTAGACTCAACATATTCATGTGTTTTACATCGAGCTTTTGTTGTGAATTTGCTTCTCGTGTGATATATATGATACATTCTGATTGATTGCATATTTATATACAACTAATGAGACGTAATCGAGAACAGTAAAGTTTTGCGTGTGTAGCACACAGATTTGGGACACGTGGTATGATTCAAAACTAAAACAGAGCCTCCAAGCTGGTTTAAATCCCATGGAAATGCCCAGAAATTGAATTAGTAGCCACAGGAAACAGCACCGCCACAAGGGGGCAGTGTTCCACAAGTGCTAGGCAGATCTCTTCTCGGACTGATGTTGCTTTTGCTTTTCTGGGTCTGTGAGGGCAGCAAAGACTTCGAAAGCCGAATAGAAAATTGACATGGAAGCTCAATATACCTGAATGAACATTTTTTGTACATAAAAATTTGTAAATCCAAGAAAGTTAATGAATATTTCATATTTCTTGACTAGAGAATGGTGACTTAGAGTGCATTAGATTAAAAGCTCTTTTAAATAAATAATTACTTACTGACACTCTAAATAACTTGTTTATGCTTTGTACTTTAACCTGACACAGACAGGAGTTGGTGGAACCCACAGCAGTTCCTTGTGTTTGCAGGGGGTCACTGTGCAGTATGAGCACTGTCCAACAACGTTTGGCTCCACCGCAGCACAAAGAGCAGAGCTACTGTGAAGTCTGCACGCCGTGATGAAGCACCGGTCCAAGAAAATCTAACCGAGGAGTCAGAGGAATTCTCCCAGCTGTGTTACCTGACTGCAAAACGTGTGATGGGTAAAGACAAACAGCTCCGACGGTGCCAGATGTGGATTGGCTCCTTACATAACCAAGCCGAGGCGCTTTATTCCAGTTTTTGAAGCCGGTCCAAAATGTCATTCTAAGTGGTACTGACGGCTCTTATAATGTCTTTAACTTTGCTTTTATAAACCTGCAGTAACCCTGACAACCAATCCTTTGTGGGGTTTTTTACATTGTTTTTCACTGGATCATCTTATCTCACCCTCATGGGTTTCACAGCCAGATGCCACACGGGCTGATGGCTTTCTCCAACGTTCCACCTGAAACGCTCAGTGAGACGTTGCTCATGAGGTGGATTTGACTTGAGTCCTTTCTCTGCGGCGTGGACTGCTGTTTGGAGGCCTCTGGGTGTATTTTCACAGGTGTGGAATGAGAATGAGAGCATTCCTGCCGTTGTCAAGGCTGCACGTTGAACCGTGGTCCGGTTTGCTCGTTCCAGCTGTGCTTCCCACAGGTGAAGCTCTGACATCTTCCTCTTCATGTAGGAGCTTTCACTCTCTCTGTTCCTATAGACTCACTCATACCGCTGAAGGCCAGACGTGGCCCTCCGTGACACTGGAGGATGAAGAGTTGAACAGCATACAGAGGAGCTCCAACACGCAGAGAACACAGCACAGCACCGGAGTGTTTTCTTCACTCATTCTCCCACAGTCGAGTCTTACTGTATATTTTGGTTAAGATCATCAGCGAGGGTAAATGCCACAAACATTAAATGTCAGCGTGTCGTATGATGTCACAGACACACGACCCCAGTGTCTCCACTGTTTACTTGACTTCAGAGAGGCAGGAATCTGATACAGGAACAGACCTGTGTAAAGGTCAATGGTGTTTTCCTTGGGTTGTGAGATTTACCCAGCTGGGTTGGGTCTGTTTTCGTGCGACTTTGTGTGTGTGTGTGTGTGTGTAAGAGATACGTTGCTGTTTGCTCAACAGTGCTGGACTGATCAATTGTGACCTGATCACCAGCATCAAACGGAAGGCAAATCCACTCTACGAGGGCGCGCCGCCCGGACCACATCTGGACTTTTAGGTGGTGGTGCGACAGAACAACAGGGACGCGAGGGTAATGATTTTTCCTGAATAGACAGACTGATGACTCATCACTATGGATGAAGTCAGTCACAGCCATTAATGGAAGACGAGCACCTGCTGTCTGCCAGGCAGTTTTGTGTACAATTACTCAGCAGAGATCCAATGACAAGATAAAACCATCGCCGTTTCTCAGGCATTGAAAACCGCATAACAAAACCTTTTATGTATAGGTCCTTATTTTATACAGATAAATGTACTAATATCAGGTTTTTTGATTCATCAAACAAAAGTGTATCTAATAACATCATACTGGCTGCATTCACGCTGACAAAATTAAGATTTTTGCTTCGATTACAATTCAATCATAAATGTGACATTACATATGGGTGGATTTTCTCATGACCTAAAATGAGTTCACCATCTGCACAAACTATATTTACTACATTGCGTACAATCTATCTAAAACATATTGTTTTAAAAAATAAAAATGGTAAAGTTACAAATATTTACTGGGCCAGCTGGCGCATAATCAAAGTTTTAACACTAATGAGTACTTGGGGGCGGGGCTTGATATTATGAAGTCTGGCAAGTCACTCACACATCGGCAACACATCTGTGTCACACAACCGTGTCACTCCATCTTTCCACTCCCATGTTTTGAGTGTTCCTTCAGAGACCACTTTACTATTTAACATGTAACCCGACTCACAGCTTGTGGAGACATTTGGGGGCAATTAAGAAGAAATGAGAGAAGGAAGCACTTCTGTACACTCAAAATAACGTATTAGAGATCTAACTTTGATGTGCTGTAGGATTTGTGAGGTTTATGTGACAATCAAAAGACAGAGCAGATAAGGGTTAACTTGATGTTACAGAACTTTGACTGTGTAGGAAATAAAAGTCACTGTTCATCAGGCCTGTAGCAGATTTCTTCCTAAATAGTTTTTTGTATCTCCTCCTACAATTTTGAGTCAAATGTGTCAAAATGTTAACACACTGAATATTATATTTTAATGTCTTTTAATAGAGTCTCTTTAATTAGCTGCCAAGGTTCAGTAGAAGTGGCTCAGTTTAAAAAAAAATCCGATTTCTTATAACGTGTAATATTTTGAACACATACAACTCCCCTGTTTCCATAATGGACAGTGCAACAGTTTGAATAATTTGAATAATAGTAATTCACGGCAAGCAGTAAGTAATCCTCACTGTACCAGGTGAGCCACGTGCTGCACTGTACTATTTAATTTCTTTGACATTAAAATATCAAGTATGCACATGAATATATCGAATCCATTAGCGGAGAAGACCTTCCACCGCCTGTGGCTTTTCTGACACGCTGTTGAGGAATGTGAAGTAGCTGTCGAGCACGCTCAGTCAATTCCATCATGTAGCCCAAGTCAATATCCTTAAGTACCAAACAGAGACAACAATGGCTTTCATTGACATTCCACACCGCACCAACCAGCGCCCATTAAATCTACTGGGAGAATTATGAGAACACACTTTAGCGGATCATTTTTATTGGATCATAAGGACTGTGCACAGTGATAAATGCAAGATGAGACAATCTGCCTTCCTGCCCCCCCATCACAAGAGGGAACACACCTCCTCCAGGAGCATTGGTTTCAAAGAGGCTGAATTAAAAAGTTTAGGAGCACAAAAAGAACGTTAACAGAACAATGTGCACGACGAGTACAGAATCTTTTCAACGGTCCGTCTCATTTCTAACGGAGAGCATCTGAAAACGAGACAAAAGATTTGAGGATGTGTACATTATTCCCGTATTATTTTCACAGGAACATATTGCAGCCAGACAACATAAATAGAAAGGGCAAATAAATAAAACAGTACGTTAGAATCAAGAGTACAAAACAGTTAACAGGTAACGCGTCTGCTAGCTGGATCCATATTATTTACAGTATTTTACAGTGAGTGAGGATGTCAGATTATCCACGCAGAGGGATTCCCCCCAGAATGTTCCAGGTGTGTGTTGGTTTATAGATGTTTATCGGGTGGACATCTATTTGATTTGAATTCTAGGGGAACTACGGCCGTTTTTCACATCAAATTCATTTACTGGTGATTGGTAGCATTATTCGGAATGGCAGAGGAAATTTTACAACAGTTATTGTGAAATTTACAAGAGATGTGCAAGATCGGGGACCCCGATGGGATGAAAATGCTTACTTCCTGTTGCTGCTAAAGACTACAGGTTTGCAGTACTAAGAGTGGCTGTGTTGGCTTGTTTAGTCCTTTATCTGCTTAGTCTTTAACACTGACATGGAGGCCACACAAAGACTATAACATTAAAATGCAATCTCTGTATCCGGATACATTATCATCTGGATAATGAGCTCCAGTGCAAGGTAAAGACCAGTATCTGGACTCTGCCTGCATACTTAGTGGATGTCGGCTCGTGGGTTGTTACTATTTAAATATCTTCCCTCTTTGCTCAGTGGACGAGCTTTCTTTACTCTTTATTTATTAAAATCACTGTGCGTGTTGATGTCCTTCAAAGTTAAGGTGCCCGATTCGCACTGCGGTGACCCCTGAACAGGTGGCAGTCACACTGGGACGTTGTGACGGAGATCCCATCACATCCACTCGTGTTCTGTCAGACTGGATTGCATTTACAGGTAGCGTTTCCACCATCTGGATAATGAAAGTGCACGCTGAAGGAGTAAATGTCTGAAGTAACGGAGGCAGACTCTGAATAATGCTCTCAATTTGATGTGTAAAGTCTACTTCAAGAGATGAGTCCCGTACTGGGTTTCACGGGTGTTTAAGACAGCATACGAGTCATCATTTGAATCTACGAGGAGAAGGATTTAATAACCTCAACTCACCAAGGTTCTTTAGCCAGCTGAAAATATACTGCTCGCTAAAAGCCCATCGCCACCGCTGACGGCAACAGTTGACACATTGATGATTGTGTCTTCTTCAACTTTTTATGATTGGATCTGAGAGGCTTTTTATGGATTCTTCGGTAATGACACCATGTTCCATCTACAAACGACCACATAAACCTTCAGACTGCAAATTTAACAGAGTGGAACCTGCAAGATCGGAATATTTTGCGTCATTTTCCTAAGATTGGCACCCACGGTTCCAGACTGACACTGTCAATGGAAGCCAAATTATTTAAGGTGACTGTACAGAGGGATCTGGACGTATTCCTTCATTTGTTGAAATTAGAAATAAAATACAAAATACACACAGTATAGATGTAGTTCGCCGTCGCACAAAACAACTGGAATCAGAGCACTGAAACTCTACATCGTCAACTTGTCATCGTGACTTATGTAATGGCTCTCCATCCTGGGCATTCTTTAAACGGCGTGGCGGCTGTAATGTGTAATCAATCTACGCATTGGAACAAATTCAAGGAAGTGGAAAAATAGGATATTCTGACTTCGCCTCTGATAGAAGCAGGGTGAAGGTCAAGCTGAGCCGTTAAGTTATTTCGTGCAGGAGCGCTCGATGTCTCAATCTGTCATGAGGTTGGCACAATGCTCAAACAACACGGCTGTGTTTTTAAACATTATTCAGTATGATGTACGGTATTTTACGCCAATATTGGAGGGGTAATGGGGATGACGACTACAGCGTGTCAACATTGAGGGGCAGTAACTGAGGAAAAGTCTACACTGGTTCTCCATCAACAAAACTTTTCAAACAGGGGTCACCGAGCACAAAGTGGGAGTTTTCTTCCTAAAATACAATGGGACATTTTACTTGTAATGGATTTCGTATTATGAAACTGTCATGTACCCAGTGAAGGAGCTGAGATTATGACAGTTTCTCGTTTCTCCCCAAACACTGAACTTTGAAATCAATTAAATTAAAATCAAATCAAATTATTCCACATTTTTTTCCTCGGGAGAAACCTAGAGACCCTGTAGGGTCCCACAGGAGGTCCCTGGACTCCACTTTGCACAGCACCACTCTACGTTCCCTTCCCAGAGCTTCAGAACAGCCCAAAGAGGATACGTTCATTACAATGGTGGGCTGAGGATAAATCCCTGAAATACTTACGTAATAATATCTGACAAAAAAAGAGCTGAGAGGTGGCCAAAGTTTTCAGTCTGCGTTTGACTTTCACACTCAGTAGTACGTGCACCAGTTGCTGTAATCACTTGGCATTAGCCCACCGGTGATGAGCAGGATCAAATCAACAAACCACCAGATTCCCAGACCGCCCAGCGTTAGCAGTTTTCCAACAGCAGTGCCGGTGTGGCCCAGACAGAAACGATCCACTCCAAAACAGCCCAGGAAGAAGGAGTACAGCAGCGTGGTGATGAAATAATGTCCCGTGTACCTGTGGAAGATGAAATCAGACGACAGGAGATCAGACGTGAGACTCTTTTACATTTCTACCTGCTCGACTCACCCCCTATTGGCTAAATCTGGTGTGTTTAGACCTGACGTGTGAGAAATGAGGGATGGAAAACCTGCAGCCCAGGGTACAAAAAGTCCAGGATTCTGAAGCACGAGTCATGTTTTAGATCATCCAATACTGTTTCTGGGATATGGATGCATGTTCTTTCATGATACGTTTTCAATCAAATATTCCAATAATTGAGAGGAATAAATGGGGAATATTGAAGTGTGATGAAACAAACAGAAACAAGACCGTATATTTAATTGCAGGGCTCCTCTATTGGATTGCTTTGTGTCGTGAATATGTTGCTTTTATGATGTCCAGCCGTGTTATTATCTTATGTCAGATCCCCGTCATATGCTGAAAAATGCAGAGGTTTGATGTTAAAACGTGGAAGTGGGGGAAAAAAAAGGGTAATTTGACATCTTTGTAAACAGTGCCCCCTGGTGGTCACCTCTTGGTAGTCGCAGTGTTTCATCTGACTCGAATGTTTAAATTAGTAAACAGTGCATGATCCTGGATGCAGCAACAAAATACACCAGGCTGTGTTTACTTTATGCATCTGACAAAATGAACAGCTCCAATACGAACAGCATGAAGGATATGATATCATTATTTTCACTATTATTTTCATGAAATTAGATTTCTGTCAGTTCTTTGATTAGCCTCTTTCTTTTATTGTTCCATTTCTATCCAATTGTGAAATGTGAGATTATAAAGTGAACATATTCCCCTTAATAGCATCATCATCATCATCATTTTAATGAGTTCTATTCAAATTAGGATTTGTTGAGTCTTGGAGTTCCCAAGCCTGGATGGTATGTGGAATAAGTGAAAAACAGGTCTGACAACACAAAGCAAACCAGGTCCTCCGAGCTGCTCTTTCTCTACAATGAAAACTACTCAACTGCACTACACTAACAACTATTCACCCTAAACCTTTAATCCCCATCTCCTATTTAAATATATAGACTTCAAATTTTGTATGCAGCCAATTACAACATGTAATGTGTTGAACAAAAAAAAATAATTTCCCATGACTTGGTGACAGACAGAGATCAGACTGGAGATGAGTGTCATTATCTGTTAAAATCTCAATTGAAATACTTTTGTGTCCTCAGCAAAACTTTGACTATAATACACAGACACACACACAAACCCAGAATAAGGCGAGTAACCTCTCAGTACATTATTATACTACATGAATACTACTTCATTGTTATACCCGTCTTTTCAAATTGTCAAGTTTCTGATGTGCTTGGCACTGTCACACCTCACTAATTTACCAACCGCCGTAATATTGATCATTCCCATCGCCATGGTGTTGTTTATGGTGATGGTGATCAGTATCAATGTTCATGGACGCTAACACTTAATGGTATCATAACATTCATATGATCATAAAGCTTTTGCCTGTCCTGTAGCATGGCACGTCGTACAAATCCATAGTCCACACAGGAAGAGCTCAATTGATTTTGGTGACCTTGTGACCTTTCTTCTCGCGTCAAAATCAACTTGAACCTTCCATTTATGGCTGCAGTTACTCAGTCATATTTTCTGTGCAGCCTCATGTGCCGAAGAGACATAATCCTATGGGACTTTGTTCATAATTAAACATTGTAGATACCCACATGTTCCATCATTGGGTCATTCACCTCTAACGTAAAGAAAATGATACAGCTAAACGGACATTTTTACTCCTTTAACAGCCATTAGCAGCAGGTGAGTGGACCATCACAGACACAAACAGTAATAAAGAAAAAACAAGGTGAATAAAATTGGGCTATGTACAGAATAATGTGTATTTGCTGTGTCAATTTAGAATTAAAGTCATCATGATAAGGATTCCTCAAAATGAGAAGATGCTACAGCACGACAATAACACAGTTTACTATATTTGTCATATTCAGTTGTGGGGAACAATCTGACTGAAAGTATGTTACATCTGAGCCCAGTCTTACATTCAAAGAGCTACATAGAGGGCAATGAAGATGTACAACTTTCTCTGTTTTAATCATAACTAAAATATGTAAAAATTCCACATCTTCTTAACTTGTAAAATCACCATGTACTGCATAATGTAACTCATTTAATCACCAAATTGTCTTTGCTATCCAAGACCCTGAAATAAATGACAAGCAGGAAAAGAATAAATAATTCATATTGATCATCTTTCCTAATGTCCTGATCTCACACTTTCCTAATCAGTCTTCACACTCAGAACACACACACAAAAGGATAGCGACAACCTGCTGCTAAGATTCAAATGTATTAACACGCAGCGTAAACTCAAGACCTTCCTTTTTAGTCTGGTTTTTAATTGAATTAATCCACCTATCTATTTATATATTTGTCATTTATTTGATCTCTTATGACTTATTTATTTCTCTATACATTTTATGCTTTGCGACTGCTTGGTTTATCTTATGAGTTTTTATTTTCATTATTTATAACATGTTATAACATAACATATTCTCTGTTTTGCATGTGAATGAGTGTGTGTATGTGTGTGTGTGTCTGTGTACGGGGGGTATCTTCCTTTATCGCTTTTTAATGTATTAATTGTGGAAGGCACTTTGCATTATAGTTTCTTTCTATGAAATGTGTTATACGAATAAAGTCTGACTGATTGATTAATTGCAAAAACGGAAGCCTGAGCCTTTTTTAGTATAAGTTTCATTTATCAAAGTCTAACTATATTTTTCATAAACTGAACACAACTATCAGGGACCTTAGTGCGTGCAAAAACACTGGGAATGTTCCATTTCTAGTCTTTATATCAGTCAGTATTAAATCATGTTCTTTCACAATATAGGGTATTGATTTTTTATGTCTTCTCTACTGTCGAGGTAGCAGGCAGAGGACGCTGGGAGAACATGAAAAAGTAGAAAACTGCTTCAGATTTACCAAAGATGTTGAAAAGTGAACAGGAGAAACAGTGGGAGAAAGGAGAAAGGGTGGAGCAAGAGAGCGGAGAACCCAGGAGGAGAGACAGAAGACGGATGCACTGTGAGAGGAAGGAAATGGCTGACGATGACAGGAGGGGGATAAGAATGATGAAATAAGGTCTA